>WNWK01017941.1:0-41202 GCA_009830355.1 Cherax destructor
CGTCTCACACAACATACTCAACCCCTGTCAGGTTGGATTCAAGACTAACAAAAGCACAAATGATGCTATTATACACATGCTAGAGCTAATATACACCACCAAGTCGGTCCGACTTGGACCATTTACAAAGTCACACTAACACGAAGGACAGGTGGAAGGGGTATTTATAGGCAGGCAGACAGGGGAGGGCACAAGAAAGTGGTGGGGTAATGGAGGTAGTAGTGATAGTGGTAGTGGTAGTAGTGGTGGAGTCAGTCATAAACTAGGAAAGGAGCACTGCAAAGACGCTGGCGGCCCGCAAGGGTAAGAACAAGAACACAGTGGGGAAAAATAAAATAAATAAAATAGAGGACAAAAACAAGGCAAAAGAAAAGAAAAGAAAGAGAACCCAAAGGAGAAAGGAGAAAGAGGAGAAGGGGGAAGAGAAAGAAGGGGAAGGAATCAGGTTAAGTCACGGGTGTTCTGAAGTTTGGAGCATTTAACAATGTAGTGGGAGAGGAAAGCATCAACAGAGACAAAGCCAGGACTAAGATTCATACAGGGAAAGTTGTGTATAAGGGAGGATTCAACCAGACGGCGACTGTGAAAGTTGGACGTAGGGTAGACAGATTTAGCAGAAGACCAATCAATAGGATGACTGTGATCTCTGACATGACAGAAAAGAGCATTATTAGTGTCGCCAAGCCTAACACTATTTTTGTGCTCCCTGAGTCTGTCAGAAAGAGATCGGCCAGTTTCTCCGAAGTACTGAAGAGGACAGGAGGAGCAAGAAATAGAGTAAACACCAGGAGAATCTATAGAGGGAGGGGAGGTATGAACTAGATTAGTGCGAAGAGTGTTAGTTTGATGCCTTGTTTTTGTCCTCTATTTTATTTATTTTATTTTTCCCCACTGTGTTCTTGTTCTTACCCTTGCGGGCCGCCAGCGTCTTTGCAGTGCTCCTTTCCTAGTTTATGACTGACTCCACCACTACTACCACTACCACTATCACTACTACCTCCATTACCCCACCACTTTCTTGTGCCCTCCCCTGTCTGCCTGCCTATAAATACCCCTTCCACCTGTCCTTCGTGTTCATCATCAGTCATCAAGATTGTGAACATCATCGTCTTACTCCTCGTCATCGTCTTAGCCTAACAATAACAACATCGTCATGGCATCTGTGTTTGTCCTGCTCGTCGTGTTGATCTTCCAGCAGCTCTGATTCTTGGCATTCAGTCTCCCTGCGATCCCCGTTGGGGAGGGGAATTTTATACAGTCATCACCATCCTAAATTGGCCATCACGATGAGCTATGGAAATCGAGTCAAGATCAAACCAAACAGTGGCACTGTGAACGATTCTTCAAAACTTGCTCTAGCAATTTGCGTTAGAAGTGTGTTACAAGTGAAGTTCAACACCATACTGACCCTGAAGGAAGCATTTATTGTAGTGTGCAGCGACGATGAAGAAACAGAAAAGCTACTCACTACAACAGCCACCACCACTCTAGCAGGTCGAGGATTTACTGTCATGTCATCTCCAGCTCTCAGGGCAAGAAGGTCAGTCTTCCTTAAGAAACTTGATAAGCTTCTTACAGTTCAACCTATAGACGAACTCAAGACGTCCATTGAAAATCAAAACTCATGGGCCAAAGTCGAGAGCATTATGAAAATACCTACAGCTCCATCCATGCTCAAAATCACGTTCACCGATGTAAATATGGCTGCCACTGCATTGGCTGATGGTATTGCAGTATTTTATTACTTCATCAGCCCCACACACATCGAAGCTGAGAGATACCATTACATTCCTCAATGTTGGAATTGTTACTCTTATGCACACAACACCAGAGACTGTCCAGTGAAGGACAGGAAGTTTTGCACAACATGTGGTAATGAAGGACATGATTTTCGGTCATGCCCCGTCTCTGAACCTCCAACACCAACTTGTCTCAACTGTAAAAGCACCGATCATCACACTCTAGCCGCTAAATGTCCAAATAGAAAAGACATTATGAAGAAGACCCAAGAACTAGCACAGAAAAGTCATCTTCAAAATCACCCACCTATGCTGCTATTACGAAACTACAAGCTACCACAACAAAAATTCTCCAAGCTTCGAATCAACCCTCCACTGCCACCATCGCACCTGATTGTGACCCAACCACCATATACTACTGTATGATATATGCTCATATGCACAATGCTGCTGTTCCTGGAACCTTCAACTCATCCATAAATGAACTCCTCAAGTTAAATAACATGCCAGAGTTCAAATTCCCAACATCTCCACCATCTTCACTGATACTCAACAATAACCAACAACCTGTCATCGTTTCTCCACCTGCAAATCAATCTCACGACGCTGCTCCACCACCATCACAACCAACACCACTTACTTCCAGTCACGGCACTCCAGAACCAACAAATCAGGGACCTCCCAGCCTACTGCAAACTCAACAGCCGCCGCCCATTCAGAGACCTCCACATCCACATTATCCACTCCTGCTAAGACGACCAGAACATCACCGCCTACACCAACATTTGCTTCACACTACGATTTAGTACAAGACACAACCAGCCGCACCCTCAAATGGAAAACATCGTCTACTATGCACACAACAGGAACTTTACCATTGATGTAAATCCAGCCACCTTGAGTTCGTATATACGTCAGGGGGACGTTAAGTTCACCAACAAAGGTTACCCCTATGCATCTGTTTCTGAACTCATCGAAATCTTAGAACAGATAGTAAAAGACTCTCGTATTAACTACAAACGAACGTATATAAAATTGATCCCCACATCAACATTCAACTACATCAAGAATGCAGACGACGACTCCACTATCACAAATCACTAAGAAGTCTCACCAACAGGAAAGCCTGCTATTCCTGTTCTCAAGTCTGCCCCACGATCGCCTTAGCTGCTGGGTTAAGCCCTGGCTCTATTTCTACGACTAAGAAGACTCCTCTCCAGCGCTATTCTTCGTCTGTACCGTCTTCTCCGCTCATCCCATTGGGATCTTGCCTGTATTTATTCATTCATTCATTCATTCGTGTTAGTGTGACTTTGTAAATGGTCCAAGTCGAACCAAAACGTCGTCGTAAGCTCCTCTCCTTTTATATGTGCGGGTTGTGTGTGTATTATCTGGTTGATGTGTGCCTCCGGAGACGTGCTTGGCGTTATACTCACCCCAAGGTCTTTCTCCTTTGCCGAGGTTTGTAGCCTTTGTCCGCCTAGACTGTACTCTGTCAACGGTCTTCTCTGCCCTTCTATAATCTTCATGACTTTGCATTTGGTGGGATTGAATTCGAGAAGCCAGTTGCTAGACCAGATGTCAAGCTTGTCCAGGTCTGTTTGAGGTCCTGCTTGGTCATCTTCCGATGTGATTCTCCTCATTAATTTCACATCATCTGCGAAGAGACACTTCTGAGTCTATCCCGTCCGTCATGTCATTTACATATACCAAGAATAACACTGGTCCTAAGACTGACCCCTGCGTTACACCGCTCGTCACAGGCACCCACTGTTATACCTCATCACGCACCATGACCCGTTCTTGCCTCCCTGTGAGGTATTCCCTGATCCATTCCAGTGCCCTTCCTGTTATACATGCTTGTTCTTCCAACTTCTTTACTAATCTCATGTGAGGAACTGTGTCGAAGGCCTTCCTGCAGTCCAGGAAAATGCAATCAACCCAACCTTCTCTCTCTTGCCTTACCTCTGTTACTTTATCATAGAACTCTAGAAGGTTTGTTACACAGGATTTGCCTTCCCGGAATCCGTGCTGTCTGGTGTTTATTATCCTGTTCAGCTCGAGGTGCTCCACCATCCTTTTCCTGATGATTTTCTCCAGGACTTTGCACACTATACACGTAGGTGACACCGGTCTATAGTTTAGTGCTCTTTTCTGTCTCCTTTTTTTAAAGATGGGGACTACGTTGGCATTCTTCCATACCTCAGGTAGCTGCCCAGTTTCAAGGGATGTGTTGAATATTATGGTAAGTGGCACACTCAGTACTTCAGCTCCTTCCCGAAGAACCCACGGGAAGATATTGTCCGGACACATCACCTTCGAGGTATCGAGGTCACTGAGTAACTGCTTCACCTCCTCCTCAGTTGTGTGTATGCCCTCCAGCACTTGATACATCCCTTGTTGGTGATGCACCCCGTCCTGTCTACCCAGCTGCCTTCCTTCCTCCACTGTGAATACTTCCTTAAACCTCAAGTTGAGCTCCTCACATACCTCTTGATCGTTAATTGTGAGTTCCCCATCTTCTCTTCTCAGCCTTATCACCTGGTCCTTGACTGTTGTCTTCCTTCTGATGTGACTGTACATCAGTTTCGGGTCGGACTTAACTTTCGATGCTGTGTCGTTTTCGTACTGTTTCTGGGCCTCCCTCCGTACTTGTGCATACTTGTTCCTAGCTCTTCTACTAATCTCTTTGTTTACTTGGATTCTTTGCCTTCTGTTCCTTTTCCATTCTCTGACACTCTGAGTCTTTGCCTCCCTGCACCTTTGGGTAAACCAGGGGCTCTTACTGGCCTTCCCGTTTAATCTTTTTCCTTTGGGTATAAACCGTTCCTCTGCCTCCTTGTACTTTGCCCCTACGTATTCCATCATTTCATTTATTGTCTGTCCATCCATTTCCTTTCCCACTGAACCTCCTGCAGGAAGTTCCTCATGCCCGTGTAGTTTCCTCTATTAAAGTCTGGTTTGTCTCTTTCGGTACCGTTTTCCCTCTCCACCTGTAGCTCTACAATGTACTCAAAGCTCAGCACCATATGGTCACTGGCTCCCAGGGGGCTCTCGTGTGTTATGTCTTCACTATCTTAGCTGTTCAGGGTGAATACACGGTCCAGTCTTGCTGGTTCATCTTCTCCTCTCACTCTGGTCGTGTCCCTGACATGTTGGTGCATCAGGTTTTCCAGTACCACGTCCATCATCTTGGCTCTCCAAGTTTCTGGACCCCCACATGGTTCTTGGTTCTCCCAGTCGATCTCCCTGTGGTTGAAATCGCCCATGACCAGTAGCTTCGCTCTGCTCATGTGCGCTTTTCTTGCCACCTCCGCCAGAGTGTCCACCATCGCTCTGTTGTTCTCATCAAATTCCTCACCTGGCCTCCTGCAGTTCTGTGGTGGGTTATACATCACTGCAATGACTATCTTGTGCTCCCCAGACTGGATGGTACCTACTATGAAGTCCCTTCTCTACACACCCCCATTTCTTCCATTTCCTCGTTTCCTGTGTGTGTGTGTGTGTGTGTTCCTTTGTATAAAGGCAAAAGGGACAAAAGAGAGTGCAAAAATTATAGGGAATAAGTCTGTTGAGTATACCAGGTAAAGTGTATGGTAGAGTTATTATTGAAAGAATTAAGAGTAAGACAGAGAGCAGGATAGCAGATGAACAAGGGGACTTTATGAAAGGTAGGGGTGTGTAGACCAAGTGTTTACAGTGAAACATATAGGTGAACAGTATTTAGATAAGGGTAAAGAGGTTTTTGTGGCATTTATGGATTTGGAAAAAGCGTATGATAGGGTGGATAGGAGAGCAATGTGGCAGATGTTGCAGGTGTATGGAATAGGAGGTAGGTTACTGAAAGCAGTGAAGAGCTGTTATGAGGATAATGAGGCTCAGGTTAGTGTGTGTAGGAGAGAGGGAGATTATTTCCCAGTAAAAGTAGGCCTTAGACAAGGATGCGTGATGTCACCGTGGTTGTTCAATATATTTAGAGATGGGGTTATAAGAGAAGTGAATGTGAGGGTCTTGGCAAGAGGTGTGGGGTTAAAAGACAAAGAATCAAATACAAAGTGGGAGTTGTGACAGTTGCTTTTTGCTGATGACACTGTGCTTTTGGAAGATTCTGAAGAGAAGTTGCAGAGGTTGGTGGATGAATTTGGTAGGGTATGTAAAAGAAGAAAATTGAAAGTGAATATAGGAAAGAGTAAGGTGATGAGGATAACAAAAAGATTAGGTGACGAAAGATTGGATATCAAATTGGAAGGAGAGAGTATGGAGGAGGTGAATGTATTCAGATATTTGGGAGTGGATATGTCAGCAGATGGGTCTATGAAGGATGAGGTGAATCATAGAATTGATGAGGAAAAAGGGGTGAGTGGTGCACTGCGGAGTCTGTGGAGACAAAGAACTTTGTCCATGGAAGTAAAGAGGGGAATGTATGAGAGTATAGTTACACCAACACTCTTATATGGGTGTGAAGCATGGGTGATGAATGTTGCAACGAGGAGAAGGCTGGAGGCAGTGGAGATGTCATGTCTGAGGTCAATATGTGGTATGAATATAATGCAGAGAATTCGGAGTTTGGAAATTAGGAGAAGGTGCGGGATTACCAAAACTATTATCCAGAGGGCTGAGGAGGGGTTGTTGAGGTGGTTCAGACATGTAGAGAGAATGGAACAAAACAGAATGACTTCGAGAGTGTATAAATCTGTAGTGGAGGGAAGGCGGGGTAGGGGTCGGCCTAAGAAAGGATGGGGGAGTGGGTAAAAGAGATTTTGTGTGCGAGGGGCTTGGATTTCCAGCAAGCATGCGTGAGCGTATTTGATAGGCGTGAATAGAGACAAATGGTTTTTAATACTTGACGTGCTGTTGGAGTGTGAGCAAAGTAACATTTATGAAGGGATTCAGGGAAACCGGCAGGCCGGACTTGAGTCCTGGAGATGGGAAGAACAGTGTCTGAAATTTGAAGGAGGGGTGTTAGTGTTGCAGATTTATAACTGTAGTGTAAAGCACCCCTCTGGCAAGACAGTGATGGAGTGAATGATAAAGTTTTTCTTTTTCGGGCCACCCTGCCTTGGTGGGAATCGGCCGATGTATTAATAATAATAATTATATATATATATAACACATGGCATAAGTGGAAAGGAATAAGTCGTGGGCAAAAAATTAAAATGTTTTCTATAGTGAGCTGCATGCCACGGGATACACAGAGGGACTGGATCACTTGCATGTAAGCGACTATAGGTGAGAGCTGTGTGACTGATCTTAAATTGACAGGGTCATCTCAAAATGAATATTGCTGTTGAAAGATGAAGGCCGAACACCCACGTACTGCCAAACCCCGAATAACTTGCCCATGTGTAGGGCTCACTAGGTCTGCCACTTCCCAAGGACATATTTATAGAAGACTACATCTGGGATTAAACTACACACACACTACACGCAGAAACAAGGGGTCACAATTGGAAGTTGAAGACTCCTATGAGTCAAAGGGATGTTAGGAAGTATTTCTTCAGTCATAGAGTTGTCAGAAAGTGGAATAGCCTAGAAAGTGACGTAGTGGAGGCAGGAACCATACATAGTTTTAAGACGAGGTATGATAAAGCTCATGGAGAAGGGAGAGAGAGGACCCAGTAGCAATCAGTGAAGAGGTGGGGCCAGGAGCTATGACTCGATCCCTGCAACCACAAATAGGTGAGTACAAATAGGTGAGTACACACACACACCAGCACAGTTTCAGGAATGGGAAATTCTGTGTCACAAACCTATAGCAGTTCTACGACAAAGTTACAGAAGTAAGACAGGAAAGAGGGATGGATGGACTACATTTTCTTGGATTATAAGGTTTCTGACACAGTTCTGCAAAAGAGATTAGTACAAAAGCTAGAGGAGCAGCCAGGTATAGCAGGAAGAGCACTGTAATGGATCATGGAATACCTGACAGAAAGGAAACGAGTGATGGTACGTAAAGAGGTGTCAGAGTGGGCGCATCTGTCGAGTGGGGTTCCAGAAGGGTTAATCCTAGGGCCGGTGCTGTCCCTTGTATATATTAATAACATGACAGAAGGGATACAGTCAGAGGTGTCCTTGTTTGCAGACAACGTGAACCTAATGAGTAGAATTCAAGCTGACGAGGATCAGGAAACACTACAAATGGATCTGGACAGGTAGAAGGCCTAGTCTGATAATTGGCTCCTCGAATTTAACCACATCAAGTGCAAAGTTATGATGCTTGGGCAAGGACAAAGAAGACTACAGACGGAGTACATGCTCGGGGGTAAAATACCAGAAACCACACTCAAGGAAAATGATCTTGGGGTGATCATCATACCGAGCACATCCCCTGAGGTGCACATCAACGAAATAACTGCTGCAGCATATGGGCGCATGGCAAACCTAAGAAAAGTTTTTCGACATTAAGTGAGGAGTCATTAGTGACACTGTACACCGTGTACGTCAGGCTCATGTTAGAGTATGCAGCACCAGTATGGAACCAGCACGTCAAGAAATTAGAGAAAGTGCAAAAGTTTGCAACAAGACTAGTCCTGGAGCTAAGGGGTATGCCCTATGAGGAGAGGCTAAGGGAACTCAAACTGATGACAGAAGAAAACAGGAGGAAGGAATTAACAAGGTGAACAGAACCAGAATATTTCAGAGATGGGACAATAACAAGAGGACACAACTGGAAGTTGAAAACGCAGATGGAGTCATAGGGATGTAAGGAAATTTTTCTTCAGAGTTGTCAGGAAATGGAACAATCTGGAGGGTGAAGTAGTAGAGGCAGGATCCATACATAACTTTAAGAAGAGGTACGATAAGGCTCTTGGAGCTTTAAGAGAGTGGACCAAGTAGCTACCAGCGATGAGGCGGGACCTGGAGACCTGGAGCTGTGATAAGACCCATGCAACCACATATAGTTGAGTACACACACAAAACAGGCTTAATGTCTATCTACAAGTGCTCTTGACTAGCGGTAAATAATACGGTTTTTATACACATCAAGCAACTAATTTAAAAATTGAATAAAAACATGCTTGAATCAAAAAGAATTCTCCTAAAAAATACTTAAAAAAGGGGGCAAGAGTAGTAGATAATGAGAGATGTCCTGGATAACAGTCCATGCCGGGCATCATAATGTTTGTTCTGGAACAAACACTGACGTTGATTAAGTCGGTGATGGTCTGGAGAGACTTTGTAGAGAGAGTAAAGCTCAGAGAAAAAGAAAAAGAAAAAAAGAAACAGAGCTCTAGGAGGACATAGAAAGGCTGTAAATTTCTAGAATTATATATAGTATTTTTTTATTTTAAACTTGATTAGTGCAACATGAGGAATATGTTGAGTCTAAAAGGGAGACAGGTGGTATAAATATTAATTGAAAAGTTTGAGACAAAAATGGCGCGAGAGCTCAGGAGAGAGAGAGAGAGAGAGAGAGAGAGAGAGAGAGAGAGAGAAGGAGAGAGAAAGAGAGAAGAGAGAGACAGAGAGAGAGAGAGGCACCAGAGAAGAACAGAGACAGACACAGAAGACAAGAGACAGAAGAGAAGAGAGAGAGACAGAGAAGAGACAGAGAAGAGACAGACACAGAGACAGACACGAGACAGAACAGAGACAGACACAGAGAAGACAGAGAAGAACGAGAAGAGACAGAGACAGACAAGAGACAGACGACAGAGAGAGAACAGAGAAGACAGAGAGACAGACAGAGAGAAGACACAGAGACAGAAGAGACAGAACAGAGAAGAACAGAGAAGAACAGAGAGCAGAGAAGAGACAGAGAGAGAGAGAGAACAGAGAAGAAAGAGAAGACGAAGAGAAGACAGAGAGAAGACAAGAGAAGACAGAGACAGAGAAGAGACAGAGAGAGAGAAGAAGAGAAGAAAGAGAAGAGAAGAGAGAAGAAGAGAAGAAGAGAGAAGAAGAGAGAGAGAGAGAAGAGAGAGAAAGAGAAGAGAGAGAGAAGAGAAGAGAAGAGAAGAGAAGAAGAGAGAGAAAGAGAGAGAAAGAGAAGAGAAGAGAAGAAAGAGAGAGAACAGAGAAGACAAGAGACAGAAGAGAGAAGACAGAGACAGACACAGAGACAGAACAGAGACAGACACAGAGAGACACAGAGACAGAACAGAGACAGACACAGAGACAGACACAGAGACAGACACAGAGAGAGACACAGAGAGCAGACACAGAGAAGACACAGAGACAGAAAGAGCAGAACAGAGAAGAAAGAGACAGACACAGAGAAGACAAGAGAAGACAGAGACAGAAAGAGACAGAAGAGACAGAAGAGAGAAGACAGAGAGAGAGAGAGAGAGAGAGAAGAGAAGAGAGAGAGAGAGAGAGAGAGAGAGAGAGAGAGAGAGGTCTAAACAATGCTACAGTCGGCATTTATTTGCTTCTGTAATAATTAATTTACTGTATTATTTAATACATCATTATTACAATGTAATGAAAATAATTTTGAAAAGCTATTGGAGTGTGAGCAATGTAACATTTTGTGAAGGGATTCAGGAAACCGGTTAGCCAGACTTGAGTCCTGGAGGAGGGAAGTACAGTACTTCCACTCTAGAGGGGTTTGGGATATTTGCTGTTTGGAGTGTCATCTGAACTGTCGTATCTGCGCGCTTCTGGCAATACAGTGAGAGTGTAAATGATGGTGAAAGTGTTTCTTTTTTGGGTCATGCTACCTCGGTGGGAGACGACCAGTGTGTTAAAAATAACCACAGCCACAGTCTACATATTCATAATTCGTCCCAAGTAATAACTATAAGTCACTCAGATTTTGACGCTATGGAACATTTATCTGTTCATTAGGTCGAGAAATTGACTAACATTTTCTCAAGCCATGCATTTATGCTGCTCTAATCCTGGCAACACAGTAATCCTGGCAACACAGTAATCCTGGCAACAGAGTAATCCTGGCAACACAGTAATCCTGGCCACACATTAAGAGGCCCGAGCTTCACGGTGAAAGTTTGGGGAAGACTTGGACATGATATACATGATGAAATTTATCAGGAGCAGGACCAGGTCAAGGACCAGGTCAAGGTCAAGGACCAGGTCAAGGTCAAGGACCAGGTCAAGGTCAAGGACCAGGTCAAGGTCAAGGACCAGGTCAAGGGGACACAACGGGAAACTGAAGCTTGAACAACACAAAGAGATAATAATAATATCTATATTTCTACAAGTACATGTACAAGGTATACAGGCCTAGCTGACATCAATGACATACTATATAAAATGCCCCTCGTTATGCGGAGCATTTTGGGCAAATTAGGTTAATTTTGTCCCCAAGATGCGACCCACACCAGTCAACTAACACCCACGTATCTATTTACTGATAGGTGAACATGGACAACAGGCGCCTTAATTAAGGAAACACGACCTAATGTTTCCACACGTACCGCTGATCGACCTCAGGACCTCAGTGTGTGAGCTGCGTTCACTAGCGATCGAGCTACGGAATGTACTGCACAGTTTGAAGCTTGCTATGACGCTGCCTCACGCAGGCTGGGTCAAGCGAGGGTATATATTGAGTATATACCAAGTATATACGCAATATGCTACGTATAACGGTCTCAGTGAGTTATCATTCATCATAACTCCTCTTAAGAACCCTTACGACAAAGGTAGTAAACTTTCATCACATTGGTTGACTAACAGTCGAGAAGAAGAGCCAAGAGCTGGAGCACAACCCAACACAGTTTAATAAGTTAGTAAATTAGATAAGCACGCTAAGTGTTTTGGTCAGCATCAGTGCGCTACCAACCCAAACACAGCACCCCAGCCTCCCCGCCAGCCTTACACGTCCTCCACGAGAGGTCACAGGCAGCTACTGTCCGACATGCACAATATTATTAATAGTGGTGTCTTTTCATACTTCTGACGCCCTAAATCCGTTTAGGTTATTCAGCTCAAGAAGTGACGAAGGCTCGATCCTCCGTCTACCAATCATGAGACGGACTATCTACTCCCACTGCCAGCCAGGCCAAGGGGAAGAATTCAGAGAAAGTAGGAAAGATTATAAGAGGGGATCGTCCCGGAGACTGAGCCGTCACCCCCCGGCACCTCAGTGTTACAATCTATCTCAAACATGTTACTTCATAGTCGTCAGGTAACCTCTAGCTTCAGCTCGTCCTCTTAATCCCAGACAGCATTTGACTATTTAGACGGTCAATGGGGAACTAATGAAGGCTTTTTAAACAGTCCAAATCCGCATTCATATTATATTTATAATTTTTACATTGTGGAATATTATAATTTGCTGAAAATGTTTGTGACAGAAGCCAAACAGATTTTTATGGAAGTTAAGAGAATGATTTACGAGGTTGCAATACACGATTTATACTGCATTGCATCAGTTGTGTAGGTGGTCACACACGTAGCAATACACATTTATGTAGATATTTGGTAGCATTCATCCAGTGCATCATAACGCATGCTAGTTTGTATGTTTCTAGTCAAAAATTTGATAAAGGATTAGTCTTATAAGGTTTTTGACCACATAACGTTCGGTTTCACGCCCTTCAAACCTACGTTTAAATACGCGCTGATATATTCTGCAAATATCTGTTTTCTTTTATTTTCTTTTGTCTCCATGGCATCGTTGTTAACGAGTGTCCAGCATTGCGACTCACTGCCCGGACCCCAACTCAAGCATTTTTTTATTTTCATTCTCTCTGGGCAGTGAAAAATTTCTGAGCTGCAAAGGTTTGTACCAAGCTTTTTTTCGTATTGGTGTGAATTAAAACGATATAAATATTATTCAAGGTCAATATTGATTTTAGCTGCTCTTGTTTCAGCTTAAACATAAGTTATTATGTAAATTCTCCAACATTAAGGAAGGTGTGCAATGGAGACAATTTGGGCTTATGGGAAAAAAGAGCATTTTTTCTCTAGTAACTGTAACCCAACCTCTAGAAAAAGGTAACACTGAAAAAAATACTTTCTTGAATTGCTTTTTGAGTCTTGCTTATTCTCTGATATTAAATATGCTGTAGACCTCACAATCTGGTATTTAAGGACCTTATAGGAAAACCTATTTTCCTTGCATCATACAGTGAAAATTTTATCTTGTACCTTTTATGATGAAATATTTTCTTGGTAGTTTATAAGATGAAGCATTTATGTAAATCAACCGTATTTAATAGGACCTTGACTTATAAGTAACATTTATATAATATACAAATATCACATTCACGAAAATACCATGAATCACGAAATACTACTTTTGTACCAGAATAGTCAATATAACCAAAAGTATAAAAAAAATTCTAAACAATAAATTCAATACAAAAGTTAACAACTACAATAAAAACCCAGTATGACAGTAATGTTAAAACCAACACATATACGATGACCAGCGTCACTCTCACAGTCTCCCTCAGAAACTTATCCTCAAGGTTTTTGATACATCTGTTTGTAATATATGTCTTCTATTGTTTGTGATACATTTTCTATTTTGACAGATCTACAGCATTTTTTCCCCGTTAATTTACCCTTCAGTATAATTTCAGCTTACCACCGTTGTACTTTACCACGTATGATGCACGTGTTAATTTACCACGTATGTTGCACGTGTTAATTTACCACGTATGATGCACGTGTTAATTTACCACGTATGTTGCACGTGTTAATTTACCACGTATGTTGCACGTGTTAATTTACCACGTATGTTACGTGTCTAATTTACCACGTATGTTGCACGGGTTTAAATTTACCCTCGTATGATGCACGTGTTAATTTACCACGTATGTTGCACGTGTTAATTTACCACGTATGTTGCACGTGTTAATTTACCACGTATGTTGCACGTGTTAATTTACCACGTATGTTGCACGTGTTAATTTACCACGTATGTTGCACGTGTTAATTTACCACGTATGTTGCACGTGTTAATTTACCACGTATGTTGCACGTGTTAATTTACCACGTATGTTGCACGTGTTAATTTACCACGTATGATGCACGTGTTAATTTACCACGTATGTTGCACGTGTTAATTTACCACGTATGTTGCACGTGTTAATTTACCACGTATGTTGCACGTGTTAATTTACCACGTATGTTGCACGTGTTAATTTACCACGTATGTTGCACGTGTTAATTTACTGTACATATTAAAGGTGTTAATTTATCACGTACGTTGAACGTGATCAAAATTTACCACGTTTGTTGCACGTGTTAATTTACTAATCACATTTGCATTACCAAGTAAAGGAAGGGAATAAGTCACTAACTGAGATTAGTCGTTTTTGCATTTGAGCAGATTTAAAAAAAAAATTGAATATGGTAAATTGTTCTACTACGGTACAGCGACTTAGACCCCCAACCTGTAGTTTACAATACATTTTTTTTTTACCGCAATTCATTACTTGATGACAAATACGTTATCTGAATGTACGATACCTATGAATGCAAAACTATTTTTTTTTCCAATTTGCCATTAATTATGCTTTTTATGGACAGTAATACGAGTCACCTGCGACATTTCTGTTAAAAAAAAAAACGCAAGAAATAATTGATTTACCTTCCCTAATTGTTTACCAGTTAGAAAATAATTACCTTAACTGACGCATTTTCCTTTATTTAGTCCCAGTCTAATATTATCTTACTTAAGATAGATGTGTATATCAGTTTTCAGTCATAGCTTGATTAGTGGACCCCAGCACATGTAATTGCCTTCCATATTCAACTTACAATACACGAGGTTATTATACTGTGCAAGACGGATTAAAAAAAAAGTTTCAATCATCAATCGCTCAAATTTTATATCCCGACGAGTTCATCAACGTTGACACTTTCAAATAACTATAGCTTATAAACCTTAGTAATTGATACCGACAAATTGGTTTAAAAAGACACGTGATCAAACACTAGGATATATTTATTAGATAAGACCTAAATCATTACTAACTTTAGAAGTGATCAAGGTCTCAGGACTGAATCATTTTCTAATATGCCTTAGTGTTTGTCAAGTGTCTTTTTAAACCAATAAATATAGCTGTAGAGAGACAAGTAAAGCAATTAAGTACTCACAACTTCTTCCTGATGCCGCCCTCGTCATCCTCTGGCACAGGGCCACTCTGTCAGGGTCACAAGACGTAGCTGGTTATTATCTTTTACGAAAAGCATTTTTAACAAATATTTTTACACAATACACACGTTTCAGTGTCCCAAAATTAAAAAAAAGACCATATCAGTAACATACTTATTAAAAATGAAGTTAAAAATATAATGAGAAATACAATAACTTCGTTTGAAAAAAATGGCAGGAGAAAAAATATGATAGATTTTTATAGACTTTCTTCTTAATTAACAAAGAGAACAAGAGTAAAAAAAAAAGGTGATAAAAATTCTTCTGTCAAAAGCTCAGGAAAATGAATCAAAATGAAAGTAAGCGAATTGTTTTACAAATACAGTTCTTAGACGACTTCTCGCTCACATTAGAGGTTTATCAAGTTTATGAAGACATGATAATGTTTAACAATGAGCGAAACATCGACGAAACTAAAGCTTTTTGTGCGTTGCGTTTTTATACCCGCTTGTCGACTTGTTACACCGGTCGCCAACTCTTGGCGAACCAGTCGCCAACTCTTGGCGAACCAGTCGCCAACTCTTGGCGAACCAGTCGCCAACTCTTGGCGAACCAGTCGCCAACTCTTGGCGAACCAGTCGCCAACTCTTGGCGAACCAGTCGCCAACTCTTGGCGAACCAGTCGCCAACTCTTGGCGAACCAGTCGCCAACTCTTGGCGAACCAGTCGCCAACTCTGGCGAACCAGTCGCCAACTCTTGGCGAACCAGTCGCCAACTCTTGGCGAACCAGTCGCCAACTCTTGGCGAACCAGTCGCCAACTCTTGGCGAACCAGTCGCCAACTCTTGGCGAACCAGTCGCCAACTCTTGGCGAACCAGTCGCCAACTCTTGGCGAACCAGTCGCCAACTCTTGGCGAACCAGTCGCCAACTCTGGCGAACCAGTCGCCAACTCTTGGCGAACCAGTCGCCAACTCTTGGCGAACCAGTCGCCAACTCTTGGCGAACCAGTCGCCAACTCTTGGCGAACCAGTCGCCAACTCTTGGCGAACCAGTCGCCAACTCTTGGCGAACCAGTCGCCAACTCTTGGCGAACCAGTCGCCAACTCTTGGCGAACCAGTCGCCAACTTGGGAACCAGTCGCCAACTCTTGGCGAACCAGTCGCCAACTCTTGGCGAACCAGTCGCCAACTCTTGGCGAACCAGTCGCCAACTCTTGGCGAACCAGTCGCCAACTCTGGCGAACCAGTCGCCAACTCTTGGCGAACCAGTCGCCAACTCTTGGCGAACCAGTCGCCAACTCTTGGCGAACCAGTCGCCAACTCTTGGCGAACCAGTCGCCAACTCTTGGCGAACCAGTCGCCAACTCTTGGCGAACCAGTCGCCAACTCTTGGCGAACCAGTCGCCAACTCTTGGCGAACCAGTCGCCAACTCTTGGACGAACCAGTCGCCAACTCTTGGCGAACCAGTCGCCAACTCTTGGCGAACCAGTCGCCAACTCTTGGCGAACCAGTCGCCAACTCTTGGCGAACCAGTCGCCAACTCTTGGCGAACCAGTCGCCAACTCTGGCGAACCAGTCGCCAACTCTTGGCGAACCAGTCGCCAACTCTTGGCGAACCAGTCGCCAACTCTTGGCGAACCAGTCGCCAACTCTTGCGAACCAGTCGCCAACTCTTGGCGAACCAGTCGCCAACTCTTGGCGAACCAGTCGCCAACTCTTGGCGAACCAGTCGCCAACTCTTGGCGAACCAGTCGCCAACTCTTGGCGAACCAGTCGCCAACTCTTGGCGAACCAGTCGCCAACTCTTGTCGAAAAAAAAAAAAAAAAAAAAAAAAAAAAAAAAAAAAAAAAAAAAAAAAAAAAAAAAAAAAAAAAAAAAAAAAAAAAAAAAAAAAAAAAAAAAAAGAAAACAAGTAGTACACAGTGTACAAACTTTGTCAAAAGTTCAGGAAAATGTTATCACAGTCACAAACTGTTTTACACAGTCACAAATTGGGTTATCAAGTTTATAAACTGATTGTTCAGCGAAACATCGACAAAACCTTTCGTTGTTTATAGCACAAACTCTTGGCGACAGTCACAAACTCTTGGCACAGTCACAACTCTTGGTGACAGTCACAAACTCTTGCAACAGTCACCAACTTTGCACAGTCACCAACTCTTGGCGAACCAGTCACCAACTCTTGGCGAACCAGTCACCAACTCTTGGCGAACCAGTCACCAACTCTTGGCGAACCAGTCACCAACTCTTGGCGAACCAGTCACAAACTGTTGTCACAGTCACAAACTGTTGTCACAGTCACAAACTGTTGTCACAGTCACAAACTGTTGTCACAGTCACAAACTGTTGTCACAGTCACAAACTGTTGTCACAGTCACATTCTGTTGCAATAGTCACAAAGTGTTATCACAGTCACAAACTGTTGTAACTTACTAACTGTTGTAACAGTCACTAACTGTTGTTACAGTCACCATCTGTTATTAAAGATGCAACATTGAATATTAAAAGTACACAACAGTCATGAGAAGTTAGTTAAAAAAAATTAGGCTCAAGTTTAGAAATTTTGGAAAAACAAATTAATGAAATAGAAAAATGTAAAACAATAGACAAATGCTAAAAATGCAAATCAAAACTATAGACGATTATGAAAAACATAATAAATAAAAGGCAACAAAATTTAGTCAAAATGAGATACATTATGAATAAATATTTTAAAGAGGCAAGGGTATAGTGAAAGAGGGGGGGGGGGAAAGAAAGAGAGAGAGAGAGAGAGAGAGAGAGAGAGAGAGAGAGAGAGAGAGAGAGAGAGAGAGAGAGAGAGAGAGAGAGAGAGAGAGAGAGAGAGAGAGAGAGCATATTGAACATTTTAGATCTGGTGTTCACCAGAGAATAAATACTTAATGTAAATTAGGCTACTTCTAAATGAGATCATTTGTGCAGATGAGGAAAATGAAAATAAAAGATTAACTTATAAAAGAGGGAATTATGTTTAAGTAATAAAGCCAAAACAAAACTTCATATACACGAAATGCAAAGAAATATTACAAGATCATGCACAGGATGCGAATGAAAAGTAAGCCACTCGTTATTAAAGGAATATATGGTTAGTTCCAGTGTCTTGGACGGAGAGCCCTTAACGAGACTCAAGGCGCCACCTTCAAGAAAATGATAAAATATTAAAGGAAACAAGAAACACACACATTATGAAACATTAGGTGAAGAGAAAAAAAACGCTTTTGTTACAGTTTATAAAAAAATAATTGACAAATAAAAATAATTTTTAACAAAAAGGAAGGTGGAATCAGAGGAATATATATATATATATATATATATATATATATATATATATATATATATATATATATATTATTAACACATCGGCCGATTCCACCAAGGCAGGGTGGCCTGAAAAAGAATAACTTTCATCATCATTCACTCCATCACTGTCTTGCCAGAGGGGTGCTTTACACTACATTTATAAAACTGCAACAACATTAACACCCCTCCTCCATATATATATATATATATATATACATATATATATATATATATATTCAATACCACAGTAATATAAAATACTGCTCGTGGAGGCTAGTAGCGCAGTACACCAAACAGGGATAAATGAAATTAGCTCAGAGGCACCCACATCACCGTATGTCCTCGGATCAAGGTAAAACACCTAGCTCAGCTGGGTGCTTGGTTATTTAGGATTGCGTGGTACTGTGGGTTAGAGCGTCATGTGTGATTTTCGCTCACCATGCGGGGGCAAAACGACATTGGTTCGAATCGTCGGCTAGTCGCAGTTTTGTTTATTATATATATATATATATATATATATATATATATATATATATATATATATATATATTTTTTTTTATTATTTTTTTTTTAACACATCGGCCGATTCCCACCAAGGCAGGGTGGCCCGAAAAAGAAAAACTTTCATCATCATTCACTCCATCACTGTCTTGCCAGAAGGGTGCTTTACACTACAGTTATAAAACTGCAACATTAACACCCTCCTTCAGAGTGCCGGCACTGTACTTCCCATCTCCAGAACTCAAGTCCGGCCTGCCGGTTTCCTGAATCCCTTCATAAATGTTACTTTGCTCACACTCCAACAGCACGTCAAGTATTAAAAACCATATGCCTCCATTCACTCCTATCAAATACGCTCACACATGCTTGCTGGGAAATCCAAGCCCTCGCACACAAACCTCCTTTACCCCTCCCTCCAACCTTTCCTAGGCCGACCCCTACCCCGCCTTCCCTCCACTACAGATTTATACACTCTCAAAGTCACTCTGTCTCGTTCCATTCTCTCTACATGTCCAAACCACCTCAACAACCCCTCCTCAGCTCTCTGGACAATCGTTTTGGTAATCCCGCACTCCTCCTAATTTCCAAACTCGAATTCTCTGCATTATATTCACACCACACATTGACCTCAGACATGACATCTCCACTGCCTCCAGCCTTCTCCTCGTTGCAACATTCATCACCCATGCTTCACACCCATATAAGAGCGTTGGTATAACTATACTCTCATACATTTCCCTCTTTACTTCCATGGACAAGGTTCTTTTGTCTCCACAGACTCCGAAGTGCTCCACTCACCCTTTTCCCTCATCAATTCTATGATTCACCTCATCCTTCATAGACCCATCCGCCGACATGTCCACTCCCAAATATCTGAATACATTCACCTCCTCCATACTCTCTCCCTCCAATCTGATATCCAATCTTTCATCACCTATTCTTTTTGTTATCCTCATCACCTTACTCTTTCCTATATTCACTTTCAATTTTCTTCTTTACACACCCTACCAAATTCATCCACCAACCTCTGCAGCTTCTCTTCAGAATCTCCCAAAAGCACAGTGTCATCAGCAAAAGCAACTGTGACAACTCCCACTTTGTATTTGCTTCTTATCTTTTAGCCCAACACCTCTTGCCAAGACCCTCGCATTCACTTCTCTTACAACCCCATCTATAAATATATTGAACAACCACGGTGACATCACACATCCTTGTCTAAGGCCCACTTTTACTGGGAAATAGTCCCCTTCCCTCCTACACACTCTAACCTGAGCCTCACTATCCTCATAAAAACTCTTCACTGCTTTCAGTAACCTTCCTCCTATTCCATACACCTGCAACATCTGCCACATTGCCCCCTATCTACCCTATCATACGCCTTTTCCAAATCCATAAATGCCACAAAAACATCTTTACCCTTATCCAAATACTGTTCACTGTGACAACTCCCACTTTGTATTTGCTTCTTTATCTTTTAGCCCAACACCTCTTGCCAAGACCCTCGCATTCACTTCTCTTACAACCCCATCTATAAATATATTGAACAACCACGGTGACATCACACATCCTTGTCTAAGGCCCACTTTTACTGGGAAATAGTCCCTTCCTCCTACACACTCTAACCTGAGCCTCACTATCCTCATAAAACTCTTCACTGCTTTCAGTAACCTTCCTCCTATTCCATACACCTGCAACATCTGCCACATTGCCCCTATCTACCCTATCATCCGCCTTTTCCAAATCCATAAATGCCACAAAACATCTTTACCCGTATCCAAATACTGTTCACCTATATGTTTCACTGTAAACACTTGGTCTACACACCCCTACCTTTCCTAAAGCCCCCTTGTTCATCTGCTATCCTGCTTTCTGTTTTACTCTTAATTCTTTCAATAATAACTCTACCATACACTTTACCAGGTACACTCAACAGACTTATTCCCTATAATTTTGCACTCTCTTTTGTCCCCTTTGCCTTTATACAAAGGAACAATACACGCTCTCTGCCAATCCTAGGTACCTTACCCTCTTCCATACATTTATTAAATAATAGCACCAACCACTCCAAAATTATATCCCCACCTGCTTTTAACATTTCTATCTTTATCCCATCAATCCCAGCTGCCTTACCCCTTTCATTCTACCCACTGCCTCACGAACTTCCCTACACCCACAACTGGCTCTTCCACACTCCTACAAGATGTTATTCCTCCTTGCCCTACACACGAAATCACAGCTTCCCTGTCTTCATCAACATTTAACAAATCCTCAAAATATTCTCTCCATCTTCCCGATACCTCTAACTCTCCATTTAATAACTCTCCTCTCCTATTTTTAACTGTCAAATCCATTAGTTCTCTAGGCTTCCTCAACTTATTAATCTCATTCCAAAACTTTTTCTTATTTTCAACAAAATTTGTTGATAACATCTCACCCACTCTCTCATCTGCTCTCTTTTTACATTGCTTCACCACTCTTTTAACCTCTCTTTTCTCTCCATATACTCTTCCCTCCTTGCATCACTTCTACTTTGTAAAAACCTCTCATATGCTAACTTTTCTCCCTTACTACTCTCTTTACATCATCATTCCACCAATCGCTCCTCTTCCCTCCCGCACCCACTCGCCTGTAACCACAAACTTCTGCTGAACACTAACACTACATTTTTAAATCTACCCCATACATTTTCGACCCCATTGCCTACCTCTCACTAGCCCATCTATCCTCCAATAGTTGTTTATATCTTACCCTAACTGCCTCCTCTTTTAGTTTATAAACCTTCACCTCTCTTTTACTTACTGATTCTATTTTCCTTGTATCCCATCTACCTTTTACTCCCACTGTAGCTATAACTAAAAAGTGATCTGATATATCTGTAGCCCCTCTATAAACATGTACATCCTGAAGTCTACTCAACAGTCTTTTATCTACCAATACATAGTCCAACAAACTACTGTCATTACGCCCTACATCATATCTGGTATACTTATTTATCCTCTTTTTCTTAAAATATGTATTACCTATAACTAAACCCCTTTCTATACAAAGTTCAATCAAAGGGCTCCCATTATCATTTACACCTGGCACTATATATATATATATATATATATATATATATATATATATATATATATATATATATATATATATATTATTGTAACCACGGACAAGTGGTATTGATCAATAACAACACTGCGACTAGCCAAGGACTCGAACCCATGTTTGTTTTGGCCCGTCTCATGGTGAGCGAAAACCACATGCCGCTCTAACCCACATGACCACCAAATCCTACGAGAATCACGCACCATGCGGTGGTGTGGGTGTCACTGAGCTAATTTCATTCTACTCCCTGTTTGGTGTACTAGCCATTTGTCCTCGGATCACGGTGAAACACCTAACTCTGCTGGGTGCGTGATTCTTGTAGGATTTCGTGGTCCTGTGGGATAGAGCGTCATGTAAAGCTCTTGGAAAAGTGAAACATTACTTCAACGGATAAAAGTGAACAGGTTGTCGGTAGTATTTTTTTCATACTGTGATGTGTCTTTGGTTTTATTTTGAGATGGAAATCCTACAAACACATCTAAGGATGCGACTATTCATTTTCGTTTTACTAGATGGACAGGCAAGGCCTCGGTCGGATGACCACAAGTTCGTCTGTCAGAAAAATTTCATATTTCTTCTGACAAATAAGTTAAAGCAGATGGCCCAGACTTCTCTCAGAGTGGCCCACTTAAGCAGCAAGTGCCACACTTTCAGGAAGAACTACACAATCACCAATCCACACTAGGAAAATACTTAACCAGCATATCTCACACAACTCACGTAGGACAGAGTGCTTATTATTATATTCACGAGGAAACGATAAACCTATAAGGATCATTCAGTGAGGACTGGGGAGGGGGAATGGGAGGGGGAGTGGAGGGAAGAGGAGATGGGGGAGGGGAGGGGAGTAGTAAAACATGTTTGATATGAGGGAAAGGTATCACTATTCCATAAATTTGAGGCCTATCCCAACTTTAAGGGACCCAGAGTTTAGTAATTCTACCTACACGTTGTGTGTTTTATTACCTAATAATTTCCAAGACGTACAGCTGCTTTCAGTTTCATAAGGTTTCCCTTATGCAACTTTTGAAACCTAATACTGTAATTACTTTATTACAGAAATATTTTTTCTTAGCATAAAGAACATTTTTTTTTTTTTAAGTTTAGGTGTAACTGTTCATGTCTTCGCTTCAGGAATGGTGTGCTCGCTCCCATATACATTGGGTCTTCAGTTTGGTCCCACAAAATTCTGGCATCTTCAGAGTCATGTAAGAATGAAATATGTATACCCTGTCTGTTAGGGTTTTTATTTCCCGTCAGGCTATCCAGAAAGCATAGAGACAACAAGCCCGTCCTTTTCTCTCCCTCACTGGCTTGAGGGCCTTCCTGCCCCTTCCATGGCCCCCAGGGCAAGCTGAGACACCACTGCCTGTAATTAAGAACTAATAAACCTATGCTACGCCTCCGAAGAGTATTCATTCTCCACCAACAAGGACGTTACTATTGGTGCCAGCAATGGTCCCAGTAGTGATGTTTGCTCTGAAGAGGAAGTATGAAGATGCTGTCTCCACTTCATCGACTCCTACAAGAAACATCCGTCTCCCAACAACTTGTTATCCTGTTGTCGTGTCTGCCACTCTCAGCGTCTAGACACAGGTACAAGCAGGTTCCAGGCCAAAATTCGGCAAATTTCCCCGAGAAAACTCCACAGTGTCACCCAATTCCAGCATCCCACGCTGTTTCTCAGTCACGTGATTTCACTTCGCGATGTCACCCATGATTTCTGCCGACGTCACCTTACTACGTCACCCAGCACGTCACACAGGAAGTTACTCCAGGACGTCATCTTTGATGTTTGTGAATGCCTTAATGTCGATTTTTACACAGAAAATCGTTTGCTAGTGCAAGCCATGTTGTAATGATATTACTGCATGCTCAGTGCAGGTGTGCAAGTTTTTTGTGTATCCCAATGAAGTGGTCTGAGCCCAGATGAGTGTGTAGACCACAGTGTGGTCCGAGCCCAGACCATGTCACCCCGATGTGACCGTTCAACAATTGATGCTAGTCAGTCCAGGTGTCAGATCACGAGTGTCGTCTGAGCCCCCACGTATAGAAAGTACTTATGCTCGCCGCTCATAGACGTCATGTCAGAGTTGTTCCTGCTACGACTCCCGCCACATCAGAGTCGTCCCTCCTACGACTCCCCGTAAGAGACTCGTTTCCTTCCACTTCCTGACCATCAGAATACATTTATGAGTAGACCCAGTCTGGGGATGCTCAGACTAACCTCTGTTGTAATTCCAACTCTGTCAAGAGGATGACAGTAGTTAAGCCGCAGTAGCCCTGATGGCAGGTGACTGACTTATGTCATGGCTTCAGTGAGCAGTTATGCTGTATGCTGCTACGACTCCTGGATGATGCGACTCACCCAAGTCGTACCTCCTACAACTCACTCTCGCCAGCACCACCGAGCTGTGCAGCGCAGAGTTCCCAGTAGAGACTGCCATGCGACAGTACCAGTTGAGAAGTGTCCTGTGTCCCGCTCCAGAAGTCTTGCCCGGATGCCAAGTACTGACGACGTCATAGCTCAGCCACAGCATTGTCTCCCGATGTGTTGCAGTATGTGTCCAGATGCAGGAAGGTGTGCAGTGATGCCTCCGAGGCTCACTGCCTGAACCACGATGTTTTAGCACACCCCCGTTTTTTCTTCCTTCCTGTACGAAGATTTTTTTTGTTCATGTCCATATGTGTAAATATGTTTTTATTTTGTGTTTTGTGTCCTCATCCTGCGAGAGACCGAGTTTTATTCAGTCGAGTTTTATTCATGGTCAAGGACGACCGTGGGAAAGTGGCCTAGCAATGTATACCCTGTCTGTTGGGGTTTATATTTCACGTCAGGCCGTCCTTTATTTTATATTTTACATCACCAGTGCTGACAATTCGTGGGCTTAGGCCTAGCTTTAGCCCATGAGATGCTGTATCTGCCTCATGCACCAGACAGCCTAGAGACAACAAGCCCGTCCTTACTCTCTAACTCATGGGCTTGGGGACCTTCCTGCCCCTGGCATGTCCCCAGGGCAAGCTAGGACACCACTGCCTGTAATTAAGAGCTAATAAACTTACGCTACACTTGCGAAGAATATTCATTCTCCACCAACAACGAGAACGTTAATAGTCATCCTAGACAAGAAGGAAGAGATCACAAGGAAGAACTAAAAGGGTCAATACCTGAACAATACACAACCCGCACATAGGAGAGAGAAACTTACCACGACGTTCTGGTCCGAAACGTCGTCGTAAGTTTCACTCTATTATGTGCGGGTTATTTGTGTATTATAGATCACAAGAAAAGTGAAATCACTATTGAAGGCAAACTGATCCAAGTGAGGGAAGTTTACTTATACTGAACATTTAGTCGTTAATACGAAGGAAAAATACCGACAAGGTAATACCAGAGCATTGTATCAAAACAACCTTATTAGAAGACGTTTTGCTTGAAGATGAGCGAAACGTTGAGTAATATAGGCTTGCTCTGCTGTAGCATCTTTATATTACTCAATTATTAAAATTTTCAATATATTTGATGTATTGATGCTATTTACAGTTAATTCCACTCATCTGCAACTTAACTGCCAACTCAATGCTCTTCTCTATCTTCATTAAAGCTAAATTAATCCAGTATGAATCCACTGTTGCAATTTTTCTGCTAGTTTGTTCTTCAAAATCTTTATGCTGTTTATTATTCAATTTAGTGATGCTTATCCACAATTAGTGCGCCTCACTTATATCTTTCTTTTTTCAGGAAAATTAAATTATAATGCTCCCAATCTTTGTAAGAAGGATTTCTTGCAATCTGCACTAAGATTGTCATTCTTCTTAGAGGTTTTATATTCATTCTACAATATTGCTAGAATAAACGTAGAGGTTTTGAAGTGAAAACTGAATCACTTCCTTTTGCAAGTGCCTGATCAGCCAGGTTGTGATGGAAATGCAGGTCTGCGGGGCCCCTAGTACCAATAGCCTGAAGTCTAGCCTCAGGTAGGAATGGAAGGCTACAAGCTCCCTCGAAATCAGTCACAGGTATGTCGCAGGTATATGAAGACTAGAACAGCGATGCATAATTTAGAAGTGACTTCACCGGTGTTTAGAGTTTTTGTATAACGTTGGCAGTTGTCTTACACTTCTTCGTATGAGCTCAAACATCCTTTTACCTTCTATACAAATACTTATATTTTCTCCATCTCCATTACTCAATTGTATGATCATTTTGGCATATAAGTATGAAGGAGTGGATCTCTCGTCCTCCTGATTCATGAAGGAGTGGATCCCTCGTCCTCCTGATTCATGAAAGAGTGGATCCTCGTCCTCCTGATTCATGGAAGAGTGGATCCCTCGTCCTCCTGATTCATGGAAGAGTGGATCCCTCGTCCTCCTGATTCATGGAAGAGTGGATCCCTCGTCCTCCTGAATCATAAAGGAGTGGATCCCTCGTCCTCCTGAATCATAAAGAGTCGCTGATCTTCCTCGTCCTCCTGAATCATAAAGAGTGGATCCTCGTCCTCCTGAATCATAAAGGAGTGAGATCCCTCGTCCTCCTGATTCATGAAGAGTGGATCCCTCGTCCTCCTGAATCATAAAGGAGTGGATCCCTCGTCCTCCTGATTCATGAAGGAGTGGATCCCTCGTCCTCCTGATTCATGAAGGAGTGGATCCCTCGTCCTCCTGATTCATGAAGGAGTGGATCCCTCGTCCTCCTGATTCATGAAGGAGTGGATCCCTAGTCCTCCTGATTCATGAAGAAGTGGATCCCTCGTCCTCCTGATTCATGCAAAAATGAAGCTTTGTTAAAATATATAACCTTAAATTTATTTTTATTATAATTTGCTCAAGAAAAATTTAAACGATTCGTGATTCCCAGCTCTTCCATTATTTCAAATACCAAACTCTCTCCCTCGCCCATCCAATGTTTCCCCAGAGTCCTCCCATATTCACCCCTTGAACTCTCAGACTCCTCCCATATCCACCCCTTGAACTCCCACACTGCTTCACATATCCATCCCATGAACATCAAGACTGCTTCCCACATCTACCCTACTTTCTCATATTATGGTTTATTTGCCTGCCAGAATTATTCAGAATAGTAAGTTTATGGTTTCTCGAATATTTGGCTGAAGATAAAATTCCTCATGACTACATTTTCTAGCCAAAAAACTAAAAAACCGTTAAACTAAAAAAATGCTTCTCATGGTTGAAAGTTTGGAGGTCACTTTCCAAGTTAAGGAGTCACTTGCAAAGTCGCTCTCCAGGGTGAGAGGTAGTCGCTCGAGAGGTCACTTTATAAACTTGTGGTCACATTTTAAGATTAGGGGTCGCTTTTCAGGTTAAGGTGTCACTTTCCAAAATATGGGTCACTTTTCAAGTTAAACCATAGTTTTCAAAGTAAGAGAGTTTTATGAGTAAGATAGATATGCGTAACACCCAGGTAACTTAACCAAGACACTTTTGCCCGTTAGAAACTTTATCAGTCTATTATTCAGACATGAGAATGGAAGCTTTTACAGCGGAACCAGTGGAAGAATGGGAGCTATGTAGCAGTAGCAGATGTGTTCACAGGAGAGCAGGGCCCCGCTAGTAAGTCAGTGTTCCGATTGTTTATCTTAAGGAGAAAAAATCAGGGTGTATAGTCATATAAGCCACCAGAGTTTAAATTAAAAAATAAAATAAAAACAAGTTCCATACAGTTCTGGCAGGTTAAAATTAATAATAACCAAATTTTAAAGCAGGAACTCTATACAATTATAAATATTCTTAACATTACCTTAACTTGAAAGTCAGTGACTTATTTTAAGACTTGCATTTCGATCAAATTATTCCCTGGCTCATAATATTCCAAGATTCCTTTTATGAGCAAACATGATACGTGTTACTTCTGTTTCCTAGAACATATTCACGTTCATAAGGAATTTCCTAAGTGAGACCTTTTCCTTAAGTGATTGCAATATATTTATTTTCTTGTTACAAACTTTGGTTTTCATTTCGTGTATAACACTTGGCCTCATCCGATAGGCTTCAAATCTCAAAATGACGTGAATGGTAACTAGGGCAAAATCGAGACAGGTACCATATGACCGAAGTTGTAGAAACACATCCCAAGGTTCTGGAATTGGTTCGGTAACATTCAAAAGCCTTTGCTGTTTGGCTTCAAACATTTAAAAAGAGGCTTCCAATTTCGGTGATGGTGGGGACAGAAATTGAAGTGCGCAGAGGCACATATGCCAATTTTGTGTAAAATAGTGACCAAATTTTACGCCTGCGAAATCACGTTTAATATATAAGAGCCGGCGCCTTCTGAACAGCTTCAGTATTTAATGGCTATTGCATCTTACGGACAGGATAGTACTTATCAAGATTTGTTTGAGTATTGGCAAATTTGCTAATATACAAGATTAGTTAAAAAGCTAGGAATCGTTCAAAAGTTAGAACTGTAGGAGCAAATTTTAAATTTTATTAAATTTAAAAAAAATGGAATCGGACTCAGATCAGTTACCAGAGAATGATTAAAAAAAAAAAAGGGCTTAAAAGTTTCGGTATTGGTGGGTTTCCTTAAAAGAGAGTGAGGAAAAAGTTCTGTGTATGTACATACAGTATTTTGGTGTTGGTATGACTGGGTTGTTTGTGCGTGTTCAAGTGCTTGTTACAAAGGAATGCAGACTCCAGGGCCGCCTACCTACTTCTCACCACACTACTCTCTAAGGCAGTAGGTGATCTGTGGTAGCAGGAATCTCTATCCTCGACTACTTGGCTCTCTGATCATTCCCGAGTGTTCTGACTGGGCCAGCAAAACCCAAAGGAAATGATGAGTTTACCTGGAGAGAGTTCCGGGGGTCAACGCCCCCGCGGCCCGGTCTGAGAGATTTTGGCGAAAAGTCGTGTGACTTTACTCAACTTCATCTTCCTTACTTGTGAAAGGCTACTACGTGTTTGTAACTCCAGCTGGGAGGGTTCATGTCATAAAACAGTTCACTCTAGTCTGTGTCAGTGTTCAACTACGCTACACTGTTTCCATGCGCCTCTCATTAGGGTTCAGGCTTATTATACCACAGGCGTCTGTCTGCCATTTGGGGTGACCAAGTCTCCCGAATCTTTCTTCCGACACTATTCTCTTCACGTCACATTGAACCATGGAGGATCATAGCCAGTCTGCAGTATCATGAAGGATCAGAGCCAGTCTGCAGTATCATGGAGGATCAGAGCCAGTCTGCAGTATCATGGAGGATCAGAGCCAGTCTGCAGTATCATGGAGGATCAGAGCCAGTCTGCAGTATCATGGAGGATCAGAGCCAGTCTGCAGTATCATGGAGGATCAGAGCCAGTCTGCAGTATCATGGAGGATCAGAGCCAGTCTGCAGTATCATGGAGGATCAGAGCCAGTCTGCAGTATCATGGAGGATCAGAGCAGTCTGAGTACATGGAGACAGGCCAGTCTGCAGTATCATGGAGGATCAGAGCCAGTCTGCAGTATCATGGAGGATCAGAGCCAGTCTGCAGTATCATGGAGGATCAGAGCCAGTCTGAGGTATCACGTGCTGCTCCATACCTCTTACTGGTTGCACTTGTATATTGTTTCACATAGCTTTGATTCACATTCACAAGTTATGTTTTATTTTTTAATTCGTTTGATTCAGTTAGGAAATATTTCATGTTTGTGTATGTCGTGCCGAATAGGTAAAATTGGTCAATTAGCAAAAACTTTTAAAATTAGGTTCTTTCTAAAAAATTCTCTTATGCGTTTAAAGATATATTTTTTCATTTATGTTAATGTAAAAATTAATAATTTTGTAACAAAAGAAAACTTACCTAGCCTTATTATATTATTATTATAATCTAAAGAAGCGCTAAACCACAGGGGTTAGCCTTATTATAACAAGCGCAATTTAGCCTAATCCAACTAAATATATTTTAGATAAGTTTACAATAATTTAATAAAAAACAACACAATGAAATATATTTTTTTCGTTAGGTTCAGAATGATTTTTGCGAAATTATTGCATACACAAATTTTCGCTTGCCTTTTTCGGCAAGAAGAACGTTGCTATTTAAGCCAAAATCGCAAGTTGGACTATAATGAAGAACCACATTTTTTTCTCTTAGGATTGTTGAGAATTGGAGTGATCCCTTAAATTTTGCAGTTTTGTACGGTTTTATGCCAGAGCCGGTAATATTCAATACTCTGTTCTTGTCTTGACTTTCGTTATTAACTACAAAACGCCTTATCCGATTAGTTTAAAATTTCCAATTCTGGTGAACTATTACTAAGTGAAGGTTAGTGGAGCACTTGTCTAGTACAGGTGCACGATGCTTTAGTTTGATAAGATCATTCACAAGATTGGTTTTTATGAGATAACTTTAGACACCTTTTTATAGGCTCTAAAATTTCCACACTTGTGTATCGTACCTGGAAGGTGGTTGGTATCGTCAGTGGAGCATGTAGATGCCTTTCTGACACTTAATCTCGAGACTGTAAATAATTATTTAGTATTAAGTAACTGGAGTATACCTCGAAGATGCCTTGATGCTGGTGAGGGGCTCTCCTTCCTTGGATCAAATACGACTACCTCCCATTCTCCAACAGCTATAGGATCCCTACGGGTGTAGCACTTCCTCCTGATTTAACACTTCAGAATGGAGATGCATATTTTGAAATGAAACTTTTTTTTTTTATTCTTTGAATTAAATACGTCATTATTGTAACCTCCAAACTTTTAGTACTGTTTTCACTCAAAGTTTCTCCTTGATTCTAGCCTTAGTTTCAGTGTGACACTTATTAAGCAAATTAATTTCCGATAAATACCTGGAGAAATCTCTTATCAAAAATTTGTCAGTGCTAAAATTTTATGTAGATTTAACTTAGAATAACCAGTAAAGTAATTTATGTCGCCTTAACATGTGTGCATCCTCAAGACCATATTTTTTTTATAATCAAAACTTAGCGCTAAACCCACAAGGATCATACAGCACTACAGGGGTAGGGTGTGCTAGTGGTTTAATATGCTTGGACTGAAAGTAGCAAGGTTGGAGATTATAATGGCAGGAGAGTTCGTAAGGGCAGTTTAGACGCTAAAGGAAGTATAAACAAAAGTTGTGCAATAATCTGTTCGTGTCAAAAAGTCAATGAGGGAGTCTGTGTCAAAGGTGGGGCCGTCAGCGAGGACTGTGACGACGTCGGAGGAAAGTTCTGCGTACTCGCTGATAGACAGGACAGTCCAAGAGAGTATGGGAAACTGAAATTGGAACCTGACAACTCGTACTGGGCTCCTCTCCATGAGATACCCATGAGTGAGACGTGTGTGCCCGATACCAAGATGGGAAGCGTAGTCTCCCTGACATCGATAAGAAGATCAGAATCCTAAACACAGCTTGATAGAATGTAATTTGTTATAAATCAACTCAGACGAACGTTGCCAACGGCTGCGAAGGTGGCTAGAGATTACAGCAAAATAGTCTGAGAATGGAATACCTCTTTATGAAACCGCACAGCAGAGTCCGCTTGCTCATTGCCCTGAACATCAACATGACCAGGGACCCAGCAAAAAACGATTTCTTAGATTTTGCTGGAAATGCGGCGCATCCAAAGTTGTATACGAAGAACTAGGGGATGAAGCAAATTAAAGTTTTTGATAGCCAGTAAAGCATGAAAGGAGTCTGAGACCACTATAAATGTTGAGGTAGGCCTGAACGCAATACGGATAATTGCTATGAGAATTGCATACAGTTCAGAGGTCAAAATGCTAGCTGAGTCTAATAAATGACCTGGCATAACACTGTCAAGGAACACTGCTGCAAACCCGATAACGTCAGAGGATTTAGAACCATCAGTGTAAACTGCAACGGCATGAGAATGAGACTGAAAGTAGTTAAGAAAAGAGGAGCGAGAAGCAACTGTAGGTACTTGAGCTTTCATGCATAGCAGTGGGGAAGAACAGACTCGTACTCTCAGAACCTCCCAAGTGGAAGGAGAAAAGTTAGATGCTAGAGGAACATATAAAGGGGACAACTGAAGAGAAGTCAAGAGCGAGTGGAGACGAAGATTAAAGGGACGGAGTAAAAGGGGCGGTGAACAAATAATGAACCTCTACTAACGTCCTATACTTTCCTGTTTGTAGAAGGATCGAGAAGGTCATGAGAGTGAACAAAATATGGAGGCAACGGGCATCACGTCGATCGTTTCAAGGATGGAACATTCGCCTCTGCATATAGGCTCTCGACAGGGAAGGAGCGAAAAGCACCTACACAAAACGTAGTCCCTGATAATGGATGGAATCAAGTTTAGAAAGAGTTGTGGGAGAGGCTGCAGAATATATCTGGTCGCTATAGTCTAATGTCGATAAAACAAAGGCTGAATGCAATCGAAGGAGAGTTCGACGATCCGCCCCCACGAAAGATGAGCGAGGGTTTTAAGGAGGTTTAGCCAGTTATGCCAAGTTTCTTTCAGAGAGGTAATGTGTGTCCAGGAGAGTAGGCGATCAAACAGAAGTCCGAGAAATCTGACCGTATCACGTTCAGGGATACGGGAGTCATGCAGTGGCCCAATGGGAAACATGGTTGACAGCATTCTGGAGTGAGGCCTCTACTAGGCGACGTCGGCGCCTGCACAAGCTATAGCAAAGTTACTGATAAAGTAATGACCAAATATCAGATGGAAGAACAGAGGACAGATCATTTATAGCAAGTAGAAAAAGAGTGGTGCTAAGGATCCATTCCTGAGGGACACCTTTAGCTTGGACAAAGTCCGGGAGAGCAAATTACTAACCCGAACACGGAAATGTCATATGCCTTTTTAAGATAAAAAAAAAACCCTGCGATAACTGAGTGCATACCAGCAAAGGCATTACGAACATAGGTACCTAAGCAGAGTAAGGGTCAATAGTGGAGCGGCCCTTACGAAAGCCGAATTCACTAGTGGAGAGACTATAGTATGTCTCTAAATACCACACCAAACGTTATTTACTAGGCGTTCCATCAATTTGCAGATTGCATTGGTAAAAGCTATGGGACGATAATGTGAGGCATCATGGCTCGAAGTACCCGGTATACGAAAAGATAGAACAACGGTAGTTTTCCACAGCTGGGGAAGAACACCTTGCATATCGTATGCATTCATATTCGTATGCTGAAACATACGAATATGAATGCAATCAGGCCCAGGTGCCGACGATCGGCAAGTGAAAAGTGTTGACTAGTTCCAGAAGCATAAAAGGCACATTATAAGACTTTTCTCTGCTAAAAGAAAAGTCTAAAGGTAGTAACTCTTTGGCAGACTTGGAGGAAAGAAACAAGGGGCATAGATGGAGTCCTTAGTTGATACGGACATGATGATTTCCAATTTCTGTGACAATTTCAAGAGGGTTGTAATGCTGACACCAACTATCCTAAGAACTGGAGCTGGGTCGGGAGACTACTTGTCACTCAATTTCCGTACTTTTATCCAAGCTACACTCATAGAGAAAGCCGAAGTGACGGTTGAAACAAAATCCCATCAACAAGTGCTTTTAGCTTCTTGGATGACACGTCGGGCAACCGCTTTGTGGTTCTATTGTACCGATATCGGCCCCATGCAGCACAAGTAGAAGACCATCAAGGCAGGCATTTCTGAGTTTGCCTGCCTGATGTTTGAGGGACTGTATTCAAGGCTGCGGTTAAAACCGAGGGCGAAAATAGTTGTAATAGCTCAGCAGTTGAGGACGAAGCAGAAGGTTCTTCACTAAAAGCAGTTTGACATGAGTAAATGACCCAATTCGTCCATTCAGACTGCCAATGTGGGCTACGAGGAGGCCGAAAATACGCATGAGAAGTAAGTAGGATAGGAAAATGATCAGGGAGCACAGACCAAATAAAGTCGAGTGAAGTTGAGGAGCAAATTGAGGATCTATGCAAGAGAGATTTTTGAGTGCGAGGGTCGGAGTGGACGTACCTGTATTCAAAACATGTAGGGGAAGAGAAGTGAGAAGAGCCTCTAACTCATCGCCACGAGAGTCACAGTGAGACCCTCCTCAGAAAAAAATGGTGAGCATTAAAATATACTAAGAGGAGAGGAGGAGGTAGGGAAGAAATCAGAGATGCCACATCCGGAAGAGATAATGGTCGAGAAGGAAAAAGATATAAAGAGCAGACTGTATACCATTTCTCCAAGTTGATGCAGGCTGCAGTGTAATGCAACTCATTATAGACACGGCCCGAGAATGTGGTATGTCGTGGCGGACGAGAAGTGCACTTTCACTAAAAGTCCCACTGGGAAAAAGGATCCGATGAATGTAATGAGATATGTCCCGAGATGGGACGGAAAACATGATTGGCTAATAGAGCATAACAGTAACATTTTGCAGGTGTCTACAGAACACGCTCAGTAGAGTCAACTTGCGAAGGCATTGGAAAACTGGTAAGGAGTGAAGTATTGGGATGGCATGAATAAAGGCACGGAAGTTGACAATGTGAAGTGTCAGGAGGTGGACCAGTATCCATCATAGGTGTCGTCTTCTTGATAAACGCAGAGATGGCTTCATTAGTCTCAGATGAGAGAGAAGGCGGAGGGCACTTAGCGGCGGAAGATGATGATATAGTTTTGGTAAAATATGGGGATATAATAGAAGACACCAAAGAAGGGTAGATATGCCTTGACAGGCAGAAATTTCTGGGACAGGCGAGGGAGCAACTACTTGGGGGTAGATGACCTTCTACAACAGTATCAAATGCATCTCGAGGTAAAGGTCTAGACTCCTCAGAGATTGGGAGAGAATAACGTTTTGGAATGTTATATGGATTGGGGGTTAAAGGAGATGGACTTAAATGAAGATGTAGACTTTGGAGAAGGAATATGTGGCATCGATTTAGATTACAGGTCGCATTGACATTGAAACAGGTGAGTGGGAAAGTGAAGAAGTAGGGACAGTAAGAGATGAGGCTGGAACATCAGAGCCCAGGACCGTAAAAGGGATGGACTCAGAGTTGACTGCGGAAGTAAGGGCCACAGGCAATTGTAGAAGCAGGCACCACCGAGGTCAGGGCCATCTAACGACCCTGGAATAAGAGAACCGTGAGAGTCTTCCTTGGAGGAGATGGGAAATCCCTGTATAAGTGAAACCTTCCTTGTCTTTAAGACAACGGATCTCTCTTTCTCATAAACAAAATCTATGCACATCTGGACGGTGGCTGCAGGATGTACTTCTATGGTCAGCAGCACGCAAACAGGGCATTCTGCCTCTGTCCTGCAATATTTTGCAAGCATTTTCAACATTGCTGCTGGGTAGGGATCACCTCCCTCACTTTTAGGCATTGTCCGGCTACGTAAACAGATGGTGGCAGTTCATGGCTCTCAAAGTTAGCCTCGCCATATTGCAAGGATAGCCCTCCGCCTGGCAGAGAGTAAGTGTCAGAATTAAAGATCGGGAGACTGGAGCTCGAGTTGCTCCAGAATGTCTTCATTACATGCGGGAAAATCGTGTTGTATGATCATATATGGAAGGACAATAGATCCAAAGCAAGAATTAAGGAAGATGTGTTTGCGAATCTTAACTGGTGTGTTGTCAACTACGTCAAGAAGTGAAAGATTATGTGCCTGGCCTGCATTTTGTACTGTGATAACGCATGTGCGACTTTAGAACGTGGAAGGAAATGTTCTGCCCAGCATGGCAGAGTGCCTTGCTGATGCTGTGGTCAGAAAGATAGCCAGTAGTAGAATTGGATGGAGCATAAAGAAGTTTGTTCAAGAGGAACTTTGAAACAGAGCATAAAAGAAGGAACTGCTTTGTTGGACGTTGTTTAGAAGCGTAAGAGGAAACTGAGGTAGGGTCATCAGTGACAGGTCGAGGTCATTTGGACGGAAGGTTAGAGGCAGGCCATCCTAAGTCATGCATACGATCCAAAAATCGATGCACTGTATGCGGAGAAGCCGGGATCATAGTCAAAAGTGTTTAAAGGGTTGGTCGAAACCGCGATACCAGAGAAGGGTAAAGGAACGTTACCCGGAGAAGGTACCGGGTTGGAAGAGAGATCCGAAGAATGGTCCGAAGACGTGCTAGGTCTGTAGGGTGCTGCAGAAAGGGTCTGGGAGGAGGCAGGTCATGGGTATGGGTCTCCATGATAATTTCCCCTGTATTTATTTATTTTAGAAAATGAAAAAAAAGGAAGGAGGGGGGGAATGTGGAGGGATTGCTGCTTCTCCCGCACCCAAGAGAGCCCTCAGTGCAGCCAGCAGTGCAGTGCAGCATGGAATTTGTCCCATACCCTATCCTTCATGCCAGTACACCAGCAATACAGGATAGCAACCTCACATCCACCGAGCCACCTCAGAGGATAAAAGTGAGGGCGGCCAAAATCCCACCAGAAGGCATACCTCTCTCGTCCACCACCTCCCTGAACCGATAGGCAGCGTTCTGAGATACACCCGTCACCTGAAGGACATCCTAAGCCACCCCTCGGATCTCCGGAGGGGGGGGGGAACCGGACATGCCCAGATGATCCAGATTCCACGGCAAACACCACCACCAAGGACCTCAACGGAATGGGACCTATAACGATACCCTTTCCCCAACCTATGAGCTAGACACTAGATGGATGTTATTTATGAGCTAGAATTCCTGAGGACCTTAAAGGTTAAAAAGAAAGGAAGTGGGAATGAGAAAATGAGGAGGCATGGGGCAGGGTAGACAAGAGCGGGGCGTAATTAGGGTCGGTCGGAGGAAGAAGACAGAAAGGTCCAATTACTCGGACCAAAAGCCTCTTTACCACACCAAAGAGCCCCCCTTAAAGAGGCTCGAGAAAATAGCTAAAACTTTAAATGTTCTGTAACCAAGGCACAAAAAACAATTACTTGTTTGCTTATTCCTTAAACGCTTGCCAAATTTGGACTGACTTTGGTTTGTGTAAGATTCTATTTGCCTTTTTATGAAAAACTATACAAAAATATATATAATCTGCTCTCTCTTCGATAATTTCTAATTGGATTTATTGAAAAAACTGGAATATTAGCCACTGAAAAAACTGGGATATTAGTCATTGAAGAAACGGATAATAAACATTGAAGAAACTGGGATATTAGCCATTGAAGAAACTGGGATATTAGTCATTGAAGAAACTGGGATGTCAGCATCTAGAATGGTTCATAGTCTAAACTATATTAAACATTAGAAGCTTTGGATATGATAAGAAGTTTTGTCAAGAAACTGGGAATGATGGATACGAATTCAGATTGAAAACACGGATATGAACATTGAAGAAAGGGATATTAGCCCTTGAGCTAAGCACGGATAGAATCATATTAAAGAAAACTAAAGAAGGATATTAAGAGCTTCATTAATTACGAAACTGGTATACATAAAAAACAGAAACAAGATTGAAACTGGATATTAGCCATTGAAGAAACTGGATATTAGTCATTGAAGCTGGGATATTAGCCATAGAAGAAACTGGGATATTAGCCATTGAAGAAACTGGGATATTAGTCATTGAAGAAACTGGGATATTAGCCATAGAAGAAACTGGGATATTAGTCATTGAAGAAACTGGGATATTAGTCATTGAAGAAACTGGGATATTAGCCATTGAAGAAACTGGGATATTAGCCATAGAAGAAACTGGGATATTAGTCATTGAAGAAACTGGGATATTAGTCATTGAAGAAACTGGGATATTAGTCATTGAAGAAACTGGGATATTAGTCATTGAAGAAACTGGGATATTAGTCATTGAAGAAACTGGGATGTCAGTCATTCCTTATGAATGGTTCTTCTTACTCAAGTCCTCAAAGCTGATATTTAACTACATTAGAAGCTTTTGCCGCATCAAGGATAAGAAGTTAGGTTCAGAATGTGGGAATGATGGATACGAATTCAGATGTTGCACCATCACTACGGCTGCAACATGTCTTAACTGCAAGGGTAATCATCATACCCTTGCAGCTAAGTGTCCACTCAGGAAAGAAATCATATTAAAGAAAACTAAAGAAGGTCTTAAGGGCTCCTCCAATTCACCGACATACTCTACAATAACCAAACTACAAGCCGACACCACCAAGATTCTACACGACACTCTACAGACACCTTCGCCCAACAACTCCCTCTCTCCACACCTTGACGGTGCTCCCTCCAAGGTGCTCTACTGCATGGTGTATGCGCACCTTGCAAATGCAGCAAACTCGGCACTTTCTCCACCACTATTAACGAACTATTCCGTCTGATCAACATACCTGCCTGCCTTCAATTTTCCGGACTCCACACCTTCAGCCGACATCCTCAAGATCCTTAACAACGCCGTGAACTTTACTGCACCTGCAGACCTGTCTCCTGCCCAAGCAACTGCTCCTGTAACTTCTATAACCACTTCCACCGCCGACAACGATGATCATGCTGCCTCAACCACCGTATCCCACGTCTCCCATCCTGCTGTTACACCACCATTGCACCTCTCCACTGCTCCTGTCGACTCTCAGTCACCTGCTAGCACCATTGTAGATTTGCCCAATGAATCCACTCCAGAAGAGGAAGATAGCGACGACTCCAGTACACCCTCATGGGAAAACCTTACCATCTACACTTCTCTTTCAATTACTAACACAATGTACTGAACTCTACAAAAGCCTCGGTGCTGGAACAGTCAAGTACGCCTGTGAATCACCTCTTCACTTCACACTCACGCAAGTTCTTGAGTTCATCAAGCCTCTACGTTTCACCTTCAGTAACAAGACTAAACTATACCACCTCTCCAGGAGCAGCTTCAAAAGTTTGAAAATGATTCCACTGCAAACCTGTCTCCTTCAATTACTCCTATAACTCCCACCTGTGTGCTGCCTTCTGATGTTCCCTCTCCTGCGGCCTAGCCTGCTGCCAGCTACTCAAGATTCAAGACTTCAACTACCACAAGTTCAATGCAACAAACCCTGCTATTCCTGTTTCTCAAATCTGCCCACGAGTGCCTAGCTGCTGGGTTAAGCCCTGGCTTTTTCTCTACGACTGTTGACACTCCTCTCCAACGATATTCTTCGTCTGTCCCGTCTTTCCCGCTCACGCCATTAGGAGTTTTATCTACTCTCTCTTGTCTTATCTTATGCCGCACTCTGCACTGTTACTATCGGGAGCATTGAGGTACAGGGGGCTAAGGATGTAATAATATGATTGCTGCTTATACTGGAGTCAGATAAGGTGCAACAGTAGAAGACATCGTCACTGTGGGCGGACCCACTAGTGAAGGTTTGCCATGCCCAAGAGGTTAGCAAACAGGTTGAAGAAGGTATCTTCTGTATCAAGATACCATGGTGTTGTAGTGTCAGAGGCAATGGTATATATACCTGTCTGAAACAGTACCGAAATGGCATCTTGGTACAGAGAATATCTTCTTCAAACTGTTTCCTAACCTATGGCCTAACTGTTAGGCATGACCTACGTCTACTAGTGGGTCCGCCCACAGTGGCAGTGTCTTCAGCTGCTGCACCTCATCTGACTTCTACATAAGGAACCATCTTCCTGCCTTTGTTTCATTTACAATAAGAGGACAACCTTCTCCTCTGATCACGTATTATTATTATTATTATAATCAAATAGAAGCGCTAAACCACAGGGGTTATACAGCACTGCAGGTTATTGCAGGATGCAGGGAGAATGGGTTGTAAGAGGGAGATGGATGATTAGTTGGGTATGGAGTACAGCAGGATGGTGGATAGTGCAGGGATAGAGGGTAGCAAGAGATCAAGGTAGAAGGGACTGAGGGAGGTGCTAGAGGTATAATCTTCAGAGTTTGTGTAGTAAGTCAGTTTCTGTCAAAAAGTCAACGAGAGAGTCAGGATAAAAGGAGGGTCCATCAGCAAGAAGGTAAAGAAAGGGCCGCAGAGCGAAGACGCCGTTGGAGGTAAATTCTGCTTGCTCGTTGATAGAGTGGGCAGTCAACAGAATATGTCGAACAGACACTGGAACCTGACAATGCTCAAAGAGAGGGGCAGGAGCCTCTCCATGAGATTCCATTATTATTATTATATTCAAATAGAGCGCTAAACCACAGGGGTTAGTCCCCAGCGCTGCAGGTTATGTGTAGGATGCAGGGAGAGTGGGTTGTAAGAGGAGATGGACGATTAGTAGGGTATGGAGTGCAAGATGACGGTGGATAGTGCAGGGGAGGAGGGTAGCAAGAGATCGAGGTAGAAGGGACTGAGGGAGGTGCTAGAGGTATAATCTTCAGAGTTTGTGTAGTAAGTCAGTTTCTGTCAAAAAGTCAATGAGAGAGTCAGGATTAAAGGAGGGGCCATCTGCAAGAAGGGAAGGTAAAGAAAGGGCCGCAGAGCGAAGACGTCGTTGGAGGTAAATTCTGCGTGCTCGTTGATAGAGTGGGCAGTCAACAGGATATGTCGAACAGACACTGGAACCTGACAATGCTCACAGAGAGGGGCAGGGAGCCTCTCCATGAGATACCCGTGAGTAAGACGAGTGTGGCCGATGCGAAGACGGGAGAATGTAGTCTCCCAGCCTCGACATTGATGACAAGAAGGCCAGAAACCTATAACCGGTTTAATAGAATGAAGTTTGTTATTCAGCAGGTCAGACCAGCGTTGTTGCCAACGGGTGCGAACGTGGGTAGCAATGACCGCAAAATAGTCCGTGAAAGGAACACCTCTATGTGAAACTGGAAGGTCATGTACTGCTGACCGCGCAGCAGTGTCTGCCTGTTCATTGTCCTGTACGTCAACATGACCAGGGACCCAACAAAAGACAATATCTTTATGCTTGCTAAAGATACACGTAACCAAAGTTGGATACGAAGAACTAGGGGTGAGGTGTATCAATTTTACGGATAGCCTGTAAAGCACTAAGGAGTCTGAAACGACCACAAATGGTGACACAGGCATAGATGCAATACGGATAAGTGCCACAAGAATGGCATACAATTCAGCCGTAAATATGCTAGCCGAGGGTAATAGATGCCCTCGTACGACACTGTCCGGAAACACTGCTGCGAATCCGACGCCGTCAGATGACTTTGAACCATCGGTGTATACTGCGATGGCATGGGAATGAGAACGAAAGTGGTCTAGAAAAAAAGAGCGAGAAGCCGCCGTAGGTAGTTGGGCTTTCACGCAAGGTAGAGGAATAGAACAGACACGGACAACAGGAACTTCCCAAGGGGGCAGGGGAAAGGGAGATGTCACATGAACATATAGAGGTGGGAGCTGAAGGGAAGACAGGAGTGAATGTAGACGAAGCGAAAAGGGACGAAGTAAGCAGGGGCGACGAAGAAATAAAGTGCGCCTACTAACATCTGTAACAATCCTATACATGGAAGGATTGCGGAGGTCATGAGAGCGAACATAATAGCGAATGCAATGTGCATCACGACGATCGGATAAGGATGGAATGTTCGCTTCTACATAGAGGCTCTCAACCAGGGAAGAACGAAATGTACCAAGGCATAAGCGTAATCCCTGGTGATGGATGGGATTAAGGATGGAAAGAGTAGCAGGGAGACCGCCGAATATATCTGGTCACCACAATCGAGTTTCGACAAAATTAGGGCTGAATGTAGGCGAAGGAGAGTTCTACGATCAGCCCC
>WNWK01017942.1:0-41198 GCA_009830355.1 Cherax destructor
CGAACAAATTTTTTCCCATAAGGACGAATGTAAATTAGATTAGTCCATTTCAGACCCCCAAAAATAGACTTACAAAAGCACTTGCAAAAATACACTTAGATAATTGTTCGAGTTGGGAGCTGAACGAAATCCAGGGTACCACTGTTTAGTTATTTAAATCAGTAGGATCACCTCCTTTGTAGATTGGTGTAACCCTTGCTGTCTTGAGTAGGGATGGGAAAGTTGAAGATTCAATGGACTTGTTAAAAAGTTTTCTAGATTCTAGAATTTCAGAGATGGTTTTCCATGTCTTGTTCATATCCCTTTTTATGTCATCATATCTGTTTTCGTAATACAATTTTTTGGTCATTTGTATTAGATTTGTAAACATTGACGAGTATCATTTCGTCTGTTCCTTTGTTATTTGACCCAGTCTGTACTGTTTTTGATGTAGATGTTTTTTGTCAATGGAAGTGAGGATGCTCTTTGTAAGCCAGGGGCTGTTTAGTCTCTTGGCTATGATTTGCTTTGTTTTTATTGAACAATGTCTGTTATAGAAGTGTTGGTTGTTTTGTAAAAAACTTTTTACACATTTGTCAATATTGAGGCTCAGGTGCTACCTCACTTTGCCAGTCAAAGTTACTTAATGCCGAAATAAAATTATTTATTGATGTTTCATCATGTAGTGAGAAAGAGATCTTACTTGTGTCCTGTGAGAGTTTACATAAGTTTGTTATGAGAAAGGTGGGATAGTGGTCTGTAGAGTTATCTGTGATAATGCCTGCTCTTAGTGGGGATATTGTGTTGGTCCAGATATTTCATTGCAGGTTACATGGGTATCGGTAGTTACAATGTAAATTGAGTGCAAGGAGAGCCACTGACATGCCATGGCATTAGGGGCAGCTTATTCTAGTCCTTAAAAACTATGTACTTAATATTAGAGAAATTTATTGAGTTTATTCTAGTTAAAAATTATTTTCAAAATTACAATATGATGAAATTTTACTGTTTAAATTATTATATAATGATATTAGATATTAGATTGTTACAGGTGTTAAGATTCTTGAATGATAATATGGAATTGAGATTATCTTAAGGAAAATAACATTGAGCATTTTTGACATTAACTTATAATATGAGTAGGGGGTAACATAATAGTAACATATTATTAAAAATTGAGATTTTCGTATAGGAAAGTAACAATGAGCATTTTTCAAAGTAGTTTATAGTATGATCATTTAGTTTTGGGTGAGTAGGTGGTTTTTGAGTTGAGTCTTAAATTGATTTTCAGACAAGAATATCTTAATATTTACTGGTAATGAATTCCAGATTATGGTCAAGTAGTGAGGCACTTGTCTCTGTGATTCTTGTTGGTTTGATTATAATAATAATAATAATAATAATAATATTTTTATTTGGACATGATACAAAGAATTACATTTGGTTATTGAGATTACATGAGGTGTACATGCCAAAAGCCCCTAGTATGCAGGGCATTTTGGGCAGACTTAAAATTAACTTAAAACTAAATTGTAAGAATTTTTGTAGATAGTATACAATGATTAAAGGTGAGTATTTAAGCTATGAAATTTGAACATAGTTTAGACATGACATTTTTTAAGCAGTTTTGTACTTTTGTCTTCATTATAAAATTAATTAAATCAGATTAAACAAATTAAAGCAATAATAATAATAAAATAATAAAAAGTTATGGTTGATAGTTTATAAAATAAGTAAAGTTGCATATCTAAGTTATAAAGTTTGAATATAAGTTGAACATATCAATTAATTGTAGCAATTTATTGTAGTAATGCAACTAATTGAGTGAGATAACAATTTAAAACAATTGCATTGCAGTTAGTTTACGTGGTCATTATAATGTAAGTGTTGTGGGAATAATTAGCTAAGTAAGTATTATTCATAACAGGTTTTACATTCATTCATTCGTTCATTCATACATTACATTGAATTGATTAGTCAGGTTTTACGTTAAGTGATTATTCTACTTTGCTGGGAATGTTTGATATGGAGCAATTAGCTTTGGGTGAGAAGGTGGTTTTTTAGCATCGTTTTGAATTGGGGTACAGGTAGGGTTTCTTTGGCAATGATAGGTAATGAATTCCAAATTTTCGTGCCTTTTATATGCACTGAGTTTTTACATAGTGTTAGGTGGACACGGGGAACATCGAGGAGTGATCTGTGTCTAGTGTTATGGTCATGTGTCCTGTTAAAATTAGTAAGGAGAAGTTTGAGTGGTGGGTTAATATTTGCATAGAGTGTTCTATGTATGTAATAGTATGGATGTCTTGTATGGTGAGTAAGTTTAGGTTTTTGAATATTGGTGGAGTATGTTGCCTGGAGAATTTATCATTCTAACTGCTGCCTTTTGTTGAGTTATTAGTGGTCTGAGATGAGTTATTGATGTAGAGCCCCATGCACAGATTCCATAGGTGAGGTAGGGGTAAATTAGTGAGTGATATAGGGTAAGGAGAGCTGGTTGTGGAACATAGTACCGTATCTTGGATAGTATTCCCACGGTCTTTGAGACTTTCTTGGAGATTTGTTGTATATGTGTCTGAAATTTGAGGCCACTGTCAAGATGGATTCCTAAGAATTTTCCCTCTGTGAGTTTTGCGATAGGGGACCCGTTTATCGTTATGTTAAGTGGTGCGTTTGTAGCTCTGTTCCCAAACTGGATAAAATAGGTTTTATCAATATTGAGAGTAAGTTTGTTGGTCATCATCCAGGTAGATATTTTCTGCAATTCAGTATTTGCAGTGTTGGCTAGTGTGTCTGGGCTTGGGTGAGAGATAACGTATGTAGTGTCATCTGCAAAAAGTATGGGTTTGAGTAGTTGAGATGCATTTGGTAGGTCGTTAATGTAAATGAGAAAGAGTAGTGGGCCAAGAACACTTCCCTGTGGGACACCTACGGTAATAGTTTGCGCGGTGGAGCTAGCTCCATTTGTGTACACATATTGGTTTCTGTTGCTAAGGTATGATTTTAGGTAGTTTAGGGAGTGTCCTCTTATACCATAGTGGATAATTTTAAGTGTAACAGATCATGGTCAACTGTATCAAAAGCTTTACGTAAATCAATGAAGATTCCCACTGGGATTTCTTTTTTCTCAAGAGCGGTGTAAATGATTTCTAACATGTGTATAATGGCATCATTTGTATTTTTATTAGGTCTGAATCCAAATTGACAGTGGTTGAGTACGTTGTTGGAGGTGAGGTAGGAATATATTTGTCTATGAATTAATTTTTCAAAGATTTTGGAGAGAAGGGGTAAGTTAGATATCGGCCTGTAGTTATTCAGGTCTGCTTGATCTCCTCCCTTATGTATTGGGGTGACCCTCGCTATTTTGAGTATTGATGGGAAGGTAGAGGATTCAATGGATTTGTTAAAAAGTGTTGCAATAATTGGTGAGAGAACTTGAGTTTGTATTGTGGAGAGCTTTTTGTAGATTCAATGATTTAAAGGTGTGCTAAGTTAATTTGAGGTTTACACTCTGGACTGTATAAGGTGGTGTTATTTAGGTCACCTGCTTTGTTTTTAATGTGTTGATTATAAGTGAAACTTCTATTGGGTTGGTTGGGGCTAGGAATAGTGTGTTCGGATAGGTGCCAGTGAGATAGTCGTTAGGTGGAGTATTAGAACTTGGGATTTTGCTTGCGAGCTTTTACCTATGGTGGAGAAGAAATCATTGAGTTTGTTTGCTGTTTCAATAGGTGGGAGTAGGGGTTCATCTGGTTTTGTTAGTTTGATTGTTCTGTTTGTGGATATTTTTTTTGTTCCTAGAATTTCAGATAGGGTTTTCCAGGTCTTTTTATATCACCTTTTAAGTTATGTAATCTGTTCTCATAGTACAGTTTTTTGACCTTCTTATCAGACTCGTTAGGTTTGATGAGTAGCGTTTTGTTTGTTCTCTTGATATTTGTCCCATTCTGTACTGTTTTTCATATAGGTGCTTTATATTAATGGACTTGAGTATGCTGGGGTTAGCCAGGGACTATTTAGTCTTTTAGTTGTGATTTGTTTAGTTTTTTAGGCAGTGCTTATTATAGAGGTATTGGGTCTTTTTAAGAAAATTATTAATACATAAGTCAGTATCTGGGAAGTTGTCTATTTCTGTTTGCCAGTCAATGTTTGTCATAGCTGTTATAAAGCTATTTATAGCTGTCTCATTATGTAGTCTGAAGGTAACTTTAGTAGTCTCTAGTGGTAATTTTCCGAGATTTGTTATGAGAAAGGTCGGGTAGTGGTCAGTGGTATTGTCTGTGATTATGCCTGATTTTAATGGGGATATGGTGTTAGTCCAGATATGGTCTAATAGAGAGGCACAGGTCTCAGAGATTCTCGTAGGTTTTGTTATTGTCGGGAGCAGCAAGCAGTTGCTCATAGTGTTTGTGAATTCAGTTACTAGTGGGTCCTGATCTTGTAGGAGGTTTATATTGAAGTCGCCTGTGAGGATTAAGTGGTCTCTGTTCATGTGTGCATCAGTAATCATACTTCCTAATTTTTCACTAAATTGCTGAATGTTTGACTGTGGTAATCTATAGATGTTTATAACTGTGAGAGGTTTTTGTAGATATTTGGATTTAAATTTAGCTATTATATATTCTCCATGTTCATCTCTTGTGCAAGTATTGTTAATACATTCAAGCTGGTCTGAGTAGAACATAGCTGTGCCACCTCCTTGTTGGTCTGGCCGACAATTGTGTATGGCTGTGTAACCAGGAATGGCATAGATATCTGTAGTATGTGGCTTTAACCATGTTTCAGTGAGAGCAATGATGGACATACTGGCCTGAAGTGAGTTTAATAATGCAGTGAGGTCATCAAAATGTTTGCTTAAAGATCTGACATTGTAATTAAAGATAGTTATGTTATTGTTGGATTTGAGTAGTGTTTTAGCCTGTTCTGCTGTGTAGTAATGACAGTTGTTGTTAGGTTCATGTAAGTCATTTAATAGAAGGTTGGTTTCAGGATCAATGTTTGGAATCATAAGATTTAGTGTGATTCTATAATTAAACTTAAAATTAGAACAACACAAGTAGATCTAAGAATAGGACAATGCAAAAGGATTTCTTGGCACGTGAGTTAGTACGTTGAATATGTTTACAAAAATGAAAAAAATGAGCTAAGGTAGTCAATTTACAGCTAATAAGAATCTAAAACTATAGCACCTGAGTTAGCACCTGAGTTAGTTAATTAATTAAACAAAAGTTTATATATGAGTGTGATTCTAAAAAGATTAAGAACAATGAGTAATGCTAAACTTAAAGATATGATATCTGATCAATTGATTTTTCTAGCTAATTGGATTAACAGACTTTTGAATAGAAGTTACAGAGGTTTAGGATATATCTTTATAGTGTAATTGATTTATTATTTAACTAGCTAATAGAACTGGTTGGAAAGTTACTATGATTAGTATTAAGTTACAATGGAACAAATATTAAGATTCAGTATTGCACTAGTTGTGATTATAGAATTTATTAAAGGCAATATAATGAAAATCAAAGTTAATTATTAAAAGAGAGATAAGTGCTAAAGTGTATAAAAGTGTACAAAAGTAAAATTTATTAGTATTAAAAATATTAAAAGATAAGTACAATTTTTAGCAAATAAGGTGATTAATAGTACTTATAAATTCTAAGCAAGTAAGCTGATAAAAATATATAGGTATGTGTGTTGAAAAATGGGCACAAGTAAAAATTGTATGTATTTAAAAATAAAAGTAAAACTATTTGTCAAAAATATTCATCAGAGGATAGACAAATACTTAAATGAGGTAGATGGGCAAAACATACACTACACTATACGTAGGGGTTTGGTATTGGACATTGTGTTTATACAGTCTCTTTTATATTTGCATCCCTAAGGAATCTTGATAGTTCATTCTCAGTTGTGATAGTATACAACTGACCTACACTTGTTTTTTTCACTAGAATTTTTCCATCCCGGGTGAAACATTGGTGGATTTTATCATTATTCTCTCGCTTAAGTCTTCTGATTCTATACCAGAGGTTCTGACGTTTTTTGGTCAGACACTCATTAATGAATACTTGTTTCCTGGCTTTAATAGATGATCTAATTAGATCTGTTTTCCCGTCATGTGTGGTGAATCTAAGCATAACACTTTTTCTACCATGGGAACCTAGTAATCGGTCTTCTTTTATATCTGTCACTGGTACATTTACGTTCATTTGATCTTTGATGATCTGTAAAGTCTGTATAGATGATAGGAGTAAGCAGTTGCTGATAGTGTTAGTAAATTCAGTTACTTGTAGGTCGTGTTCATGGATGAGGTTAATGTTGAAGTCAGCTGTAAGTATCAGGTGGTGTTTATTCATCTCTGAGTCAGTTATCATCTTTCTTTGGTTTTCGTTAAATGTGTAAATATTTTTTTTTTTATGTTTTTGGACTTGAATTTTGCTCATGTATATTCACCATTTTAATCCCTGGTGTAGGTAGAATTGATGCATTCAAGTTCATCATAGCAGATTGCTGTGCCACCTCCGATTTGATCAGGCCTACAGTTGTGTATGTGTGTGTAAGCAGGTATAGCAAAGATGCTTGCAACATCATGTTTAAGCCAGGTTTCAGTGTGTACCTGTACATAAATAAATGTACTTAACATTGTAGCAGGCCTCTTGGTCAATGGTAGGCTGGTCCAACTCACCCACCCACTCCCACTCATATACATATGTAACATACAGTGGACCCCCGGTGTTCGTCCTGCTCAAAACACGCCCTTTTATGTAAGTGTATTTTTTTAAATGCTTTTATAAGTGTAGTTTTGGGGGTCTAAAAGGACTAGTCTACTTTACATTATTTCTTAAGGGAATAAATTCGGTTGGTAATGGCACTTGAACAGCATTCTGTTACGAAAAATGGACGAACACCGGGGGTCCACTGTATATTTAAAACTAACTTCCCATAAAGAAAATTTTATTTCTATAAAGACTGTTTTAACTTTTCTGAAAGTTGTTAGTGATGGTTGAATACAAATACTGATACTAATCTCAATTTCATTGTTACTTCACATGATATACAATACAGTGAAGGTGTAAATAATAGCCAGCTTCTCAGGTGAAACATAGCAAATACTAGACTTTAAATTAACACAATAAAAATAACAATAAGAAGATATAATTATTAAGGGATATATGATTCTAATTATATAAGAGAGTTGAAGGAAGGCTGGAAAAAGAACAGCAAGAGAATTTGATTTAAAAAAAAAATTTGTTTGACATACGTACAGTGGTCCCTCGACTTTCAGTCATAATCTGTTCCAGGAGCTAGACCTTAACTTGAATCATTCGAAAGTCAAAAATATTCACAAAAAAATCATTTTTTTAAAGAATAAATACTATAGTTTTAAATACAGAAAACAATGAGAAATAAATATAAAGCACTAATTATAATGGACAAATGAACAGTTAAATAAGTTTTACCTTTATTGAAAACTCTTGTTGGTGTATGAGAGAGTCTGGAGAGTTTGTTTGGAGGCAGGACAATATAGTCCTCCAATATGACAATAATATCATCTCTACAGCTTATTTATCTAGCACAATTCATCTAATATGACATAATAAACAATATTAATAACATAGAAACATGATATAAACTCTAGAATGAATAAAACATGTCATTACGAATGTAAGGACTGGTGGTAGTGCATTGTTGTTGTTGGGTATAAGGGCCACTGACCATAAGCTGTGGTGGTGTCGGTGGCAGCAGAAAGCCACTACCATTATTCACACAAACAATGTACAGTGGACCCTCGACTAACGATCCTAATCCATTCCAGGAGCTAGACCTTTACCCGAAAAAATCGTTATTTGAAACCTTATTTCCCATAAGAAATAATGTAAATACAATTAATCCGTTCCAGACATCCAAAAATATTCACAAAAAAATTAATTTTTTAAAGAACAACTACAGTGGACCCGAGTTTCGTAAAAACTTCACTCCTGAAGTCTGCTCAAGTGCCATTACCGAACGAATTTACTCCCTTAAGGAAAAATTTCACGTAGGTTAGTCTATTTCAGACACCCAAAAATACACTTCCACAAGAACTTACAAAATTATACTTACATAATTGCACGATTTCCGGGGTATTCGTTAACCGAGGGTCCACTGTATAGTTTTTACATACAGAAAACACACATAAATATTACATACAATATTAATTTTTTTTATTTTTTTTATTAACACAATACAGTAAAGCAACCAACAAAAATCAATCATGAAACCCTGTGTAATATGCAACCAAACAAGCAAACGTTCCTCTGCATGGATTACATGCATCTTTTGTGGTAAATGCTGCCACGCCCCTTGTGTAGGCATTCAAGACTCTACCACCCGAGATATTAAACAAGGGAAGTGTTTTTGGGTATGTCCAAATGAGACCGAACTGTGGAATATAACCACATCGATATTAAAAGATGACAACACCAAATCGGACTTCATAAAAAACATGACAGCTTTCTATAACAGTTGGGACAGTAAAAAATCAGGGCCAGATGGTGCTACTGCCCCTGGTACAGATGTTGAAATGATACCCAATATATTTAAGAATGGAGAAATAAATGATGGTGACCTGAAGAGGGACAGTAGCTCTAGTGAAATAAATGACGGGGAAACAGGTGTAGACAAGGACACACACAAAACAGTGGTACAAACTAGCAATACCACGGTAGATAGTAAACAAGGGGATGCCCAGGGAAATACTGAAGATAAATTACCGGAAACAGTTGAAGGCTCCATTGTTAGCAATAGTAACAAAGACAGACATGAGACAGGAACACACCCACCAATGGGGAACACAGTCACAAAAAACCAGGGCAAACGGAAACCAGGCCTATGTGAATATTATGCACTTGGTATCTGCAGGCATGGAAAATCTGGGAAATCAGATGGGACATGCAATTATGATCACCCCAGAAAATGCCGTTCCCATATGAAAACAGGCAAATGCAACCTCCCGTCCTGTAAGTTTTTCCACCCTGAAATGTGCCACACATCAATTCAAGAAAGACAGTGCTATAACTTATATTGCCAGGCATACCACCTAAAGGGTACAAGGCGACACAGAACATCCAGACCATGGCAAAATCAAGGTAGCCACAGCCACTCCGGGGAGAGAGGTTTTTTAGTGCCAGGAAGGAAAAAAAGCTGGCAGGAAATGACAGAAATTGTACACCAACTGCAATCATTTCTGGAGTGGAATCACAGTCAGTGGCCTCCACTCCATTACAACAGATATTAGAGCCAGGAAAAAAGACCCCCCATACCACCAATACCACCAATCCAACTACATTCATCTTTGCTAATATACAGGGTCTAAAGCCAGCAACAAACAACAAGGTACCTTACATTCGTGGACTGCTTACAGAGTCAAATGCTATGTTTGCGGCTTTCACAGAGACCCACATAAGAGATCACTTGGACTATGAAATATGGATCCCGGGCTACAACCTATACAGGTGTGACAGAGTGAACACTATACAGGTGTCACAGAGTCACTTATATGTTCAGAACTACTAAATGCCTCAAATGATGTAGTTGAAGTATTAGCAATAAAGGTCGAGAATCAAAACCTGGTCATTGTGGTTGTCTACAAGCCCCCGGATGCAACGTCCCAACAATTCCAGGAACAGCTTCTGAAAATTGACCACTGTCTGGAAAATCTTCCAGCTCCTGCCCCCAACATCTTGCTACTGGGGGATTTCAACCTCAGGCACCTAAAATGGAGGAACATTGCAAACAATGTGGTAGCAGAGATAACACCAGGAGGCAGCTCAGATGAAAATTCACACATGCATGAACTTTTAAATCTCTGCACCAAGTTCACCTTAAACCAGCAAATAGTAGAGCCCACAAGATTAGAGAATATGCTGGACCTCATCTTCACCAACAATGATGATCTGATACGAAATGTCATCATATCAAAAACAATATACTCAGATCACAACATAATAGAGGTCCAGACATGCATGCGGGGAGCCACAGATCAACAAAATGTGATCATCCGTGAGGGAGCTTTCTCCAAATTCAACTTCAAGAACAAAAACATAAGGTGGGACCAAGTAAACTAAGTCCTAAATGATATAAACTTGGAAGATTGCCTAAGCATCACGGATCCCAACCTATGTCTAGAACAAATTAACTCTGTGGTACTTGAGGTTTGCTCAAGGCAAATTCCCTTAAGGAAAAGGAGGAGAAGATGCAAACTGGAAAGAGAGAGGCGCTCCCTATATAGGCGAAGGCACAGAATAACGGAGCGGCTACAGGAGGCCAATATCTCTGAAATATGTAGGGAGACACTAATCAGAGAAATAGCAAACATCGAATTAAAACTAAAGGAATCTTATAGGAATCAAGAGACACGGGAAGAACTAAGAGCCATAAATGAAATTGAAAGAAACCCTAAGTATTTCTTTTCCTATGCAAAATCAAAGTCGAGAACAACAACCAGTATTGGGCCCCTACTTAAACCGGATGGGTCCTACACAAATGACAGCAAGGAAATGAGTGAGTTACTTAAATCCCAGTACGACTCAGTCTTTAGCGAGCCACTAACCAGACTGAAAATCGAAAACCTAAATGATTTTTTTATGAGAGTGCCACAGAACTTGACAGACGCATGCCTTTCTGACATCATCACGACGCCAAATGACTTCGAAAAGGCAATAAATGACATGCCCATGCACTCCGCTCCAGGCCCAGACTCATGGAACTCCGTGTTCATCAAGAACTGCAAGAAGCCCCTATCACATGCTTTTAACATCCTATGGAGAGGGAGCATGGACACTGGGATCGTACCGCAGCTACTAAAAACAACAGACATAGCCCCGCTCCACAAAGGGGGCAGTAAAGCAATAGCAAAGAACTACAGACCAATTGCGCTAACGTCCCATATCATAAAAATCTTTGAAAGGGTTCTAAGAATCAAGATCGCCACCCATCTTGATACCCATCAATTGCACAACCCAGGACAGCATGGGTTTAGAGCAGGCCGCTCCTGTCTGTCCCAACTACTGGACCACTACGACAAGGTCCTGGATGCTCTAGAAGATAAACAGAATGCAGATGTTATATACACAGATTTTGCAAAAGCCTTTGACAAGTGTGACCATGGTGTAATAGCACACAAAATGCGTGATAAAGGAATAACAGGAAAAGTTGGTAGATGGATCTATAATTTCCTAACACGTAGAACACAAAGAGTAGTAGTCAACAGAGTAAAGTCTGAGGCAGCTACTGTGAAAAGCTCTGTTCCACAAGGCACAGTACTTGCTCCCATCCTATTCCTCATCCTCATATCAGACATTGACAGGGATATAAGCCACAGTGCTGTGTCTTCCTTTGCAGATGACACTCGAATCTGTATGACAGTGTCCACCGTTGAAGACACTGCAAGACTCCAAGCAGACATAAACCAAATCTTTAAATGGGCTGCAGAAAACAATATGAAGTTCAATGATGAGAAATTTCAATTACTCAGATACGGAAAACTTGAAGAAATTAAAATCTCATCGGAGTACAAAACTAATTCCAACCACACAATAAAGCGAAAAACTAATGTCAAAGACCTGGGAGTGATCATGTCAGAGGATCTCACCTTCAAGGACCATAACAATGTAGCAATTGCATCTGCTCGAAAAATGACAGGATGAATAATGAGAACCTTCAAAACCAGGGATGCCAAGCACATGTTGACACTTTACAGATCGCTTGTTCTATCTAGGCTGGAATATTGCTGCACACTAACTGCACCTTTCAAGGCGGGTGAAATTGCTGACCTTGAAAATGTGCAGAGAACCTTCACCGCACGCATAAGTGCGATAAACCACCTCAACTACTGGGAACGCTTGAAGTTCCTAAACCTGTACTCTCTAGAACGCAGGCGGGAGAGATACATTATTATATACACATGGAAAATTCTCGAGGGCTTAGTACCAAACTTGCACACAAAAATCACTCCGTACGAAAGCAAAAGACTCGGCAGGCGATGTAACATCCTCCCAATGAAGAGCAGGGGTGCCACTAGCACGTTGAGGGACAACACAATAAGTGTGAGGGGCCCAAGATTGTTCAACTGCCTCCCAGCATACATCAGGGGGATTACCAACAAGCCCCTGGCTGTCTTCAAGCAGGCACTGGACAGGCACCTCAAGTCGGTACCTGATCAGCCGGGCTGTGGTTTGTACGTTGGACTGCGTGCGGCCAGCAGTAACAGCCTGGTTGATCAGGCTCTGGCCCAACAGGAGGCCTGGTCACAGACCGGGCCGCGGGGGCGTTGACCCCTGGAATTCTCTCCAGGTAGACTCCAGGTAGACACATCGGCCGATTCCCAGCAAGGCAGGGTGGCCCAAAAAAGAAAAACTTTCATCATCATTCACTCCATAACTGTCTTGCCAGAGGGGTGCTTTACACTAGTTATAAAACTGCAACATTAACACCCCTCCTTCAGAGTGCAGACACTGTACTTCCCATCTCCAGGACTCAAGTCCGGCCTGCCGGTTTTCCTGAATCCCTTCATAAATGTTACTTTGCTCACACTCCAACAGCACGTCAAGTATTAAAAACCATTTGTCTCCATTCACTCCTATCAAATACGCACACGCATGCTTGCTGGAAATCCAAGCCCCTCGCACACAAAACCTCTTTTACCCCCTCCTCCAAACTTTCCTAGGCCGACCCCTACCCCGCCTTCCCTCCACTACAGATTTATACACTCGAGGTCTTTCTGTTTCGTTCCATTCTCTCTACATGTCCGAACCACCTCAACAACCCCTCCTCAGCCCTCTGGATAATAGTTTTGGTAATCCCGCACCTCCTCCTAATTTCCAAACTCTGAATTCTATGCATTATATTCACACCACACATTGGCCTCAGACATGACATCTCCACTGACTCCAGCCTTCTCCTCATTGCGACATTCATCACCCATGCTTCACACCCATATATGAGTGTTGGTATAACTATACTCTCATACATTCCCCTCTTAACTTCCATGGACAAAGTTCTTTGTCTCCACAGACTCCGGAGTGCACCACTCACCCTTTTCCCCTCATCAATTCTATGATTCACCTCATCCTTCATAGACCCATCTGCTGACATATCCACTCCCAAATATCTGAATACATTCACCTCCTCCATACTCTCTTCCTCCAATCTTATATCCAATCTTTCGTCACCTAATATTTTTGTTATCCTCATCACCTTACTCTTTCCTATATTCACTTTCAATTTTCTTCTTTTACATACCTTACCAAATTCATCCACCAACCTCTGCAACTTCTCTTCAGAATCTCCCAAAAGCACAGTGTCATCAGCAAAAAGCAACTGTGACAACTCCCACTTTGTACAGTGGACCCCCGGTGTTCGTCCTGCTCAAAACACTCCTTTATGTAAGTGTATTTTTTTAAATGCTTTTATAAGTGTAGTTTTGGGGGTCTAAAAGGACTAGTCTACTTTACATTATTTCTTAAGGGAATAAATTCGATTGGTAATGGCACTTGAACAGCATTCTGTTATGAAATATGGACGAACACTGGGGGTCCACTGTATTTGATTCTTTGTCTTTTAACCCCACACCTCTTGCCAAGACCCTTGCATTCACTTCTCTTTCAACCTCATCTATAAATATATATTGAACAACCACGGTGACATCACACATCCCTGTCTAAGGCCTACTTTTACCGAGAAATAATCTCCCTCTCTCCTACACACACTAACCTGAGCCTCACTATCGTCATAAAAGCTCTTCACTGCTTTCAGTAACCTACCTCCTATTCTATACACCTGCAACATCTGCCACATTGCCCCCCTATCCACCCTATCATATGCCTTTTCAAAATCCATAAATGCCACAAAAACCTCTTTACCCTTATCCAAATACTGTTCACCTATATGCTTTACTGCAAACACTTTGTCTACACACCCCCTACCTTTCCTAAAGCCACCTTGTTCATCTGCTATTCTGCTCTCCGTCTTACTCTTAATTCTTTCAATAATAACTCTACCATGCACTTTACCTGGTATACTCAACAGACTTATTCCCCTATAATTTTTGCAGTCTCTTTTGTCCCCTTTGCCTTTATACAAAGGAACAATACACGCTCTCTGTCAGTCCCTAGGTATCTTACCCTCTTCCATACATGTATTAAATAATAGCACCAACCACTCCAAAACTATATCTCTGCCTGCTTTTAACATTTCTACCTTTATCCCATCAATCCCAGCTGCCTTACCCCCTTTCATTCTACCCACTGCCTCACGAACTTCCCCCACACTCACAACTGGCTCTTTTGCACTTCTACAAGATGTTATTCCTCCTTGCCCTATACACGAAATCACAGCTTCCCTGTCTTCATCAACATTTAACAACTCTTCAAAATATTCCCTCCATCTTCCCGATACCTCTAACTCTCCATTTAATAACTCTCCTCTCCTATTTTTAACTGTCAAATCCATTTGTTCCCTAGGCTTCCTCAACTTATTAATCTCACTCCAAAACTTTTTCTTATTTTCAACAAAATTTGTTGATAACATCTCACCCACTCTCTCATTTGCTCTCTTTTTACATTGCTTGACCACTCTCTTAACCTCTCTTTTTTTCTTCATATACTCTTCCCTCCTTGCATCACTTCTACTTTGTAAAACCTCTCATATGCTAACTTTTTCTCCCTTACTACTCTCTTTACATCATTCCACCAATCGCTCTTCTTCCCTCCCGCACCCACTTTCCTGTAACCACAAACTTCTGCTGAACACACTAACACTACATTCTTTAACCTACTCCATACATCTTCGACCCAATTGCCTACACTCTCACTAGCCCATCTATCCTCCAATAGTTGTTTATATCTTACCCTAACTGCCTCCTCTTTTAGTTTATAAACCTTCACCTCTCTCTTACTTACTGCTTCTATTTTCCTTGTATCCCATCTAACTTTTACTCCCACTTTAGCTACAACTAAAAAGTGATCTGATGTATCTGTGGCCCCTCTATAAACATGTACATCCTGAAGTCTACTCAACAGTCTTTTATTTACCAAGACATAGTCCAACAAACTACAGTGGTACCTCGACTTACGATGGTCCCCAAACTCACCCCTTTATGTAAGTTTATTTTTTTTAAATGCTTTTGTAAGTGTAATTTTGGGGGTCTAAAAGGACTAGTCTATTTTACAACATTTCTTAAGGAGATAAATCGTTTGTAATGGCACTTGAACAGCATTCTGAATGAAAATATCGTAAGTCAGTACCACTGTACTGTCATTACGCCCTACATCATATCTTGTATACTTATTTATCCTCTTTTTCTTAAAATACGTATTACCTATAACTAAACCCCTTTCTATACAAAGTTCAATCAAGGACGAGGTAATCAGGCTGAGGAAGGAAGGAGGAGAGATCACAAGAAACGACCGAGAAGTATGTGAGGAACTCAACATGAGATTCAAGGAAGTGTTCACAGTGGAGAGAAAAGGGACTCCAGAAAGAAGGAGAGGTGGGGTACACCACCATGTGATGGACACAATTACCCCAAACTTACCTACCACACCCTCTCTACATGTTTCTCCTACTTTAGCATTTAGGTCCCCTACTACAATTACTCTCTCACTTGGTTCAAAGGTTCCTGTACATTCACTTAACATCTCCCAAAATCTCTCTCTCTCCTCTACACTCCTCTCTTCTCCAGGTGCATACACGCTTATTATAACCCACTTTTCGCATCCGACCCTTATTATAACCCACTTTTCGCATCCAACCCTTATTTTAATCCACATAATCCTTGAATTTACACATTTATATTCCCTCTTCTCCTTCCATAACTGGTCCTTCAACATTATTGCAACCCCTTCCTTAGCTCTAACTCTCTCAGATACTCCTGACTTAATCCCATTTATTTCTCCCCACTGACATTTAAAATAACATTTACTTACCTTTATTGAAGGGACTTGCTTGCATCTGGAAGATAGGGAGGAGGAGTGAGGGAGTGCTTAGTGTTTGGAAGGGGAATTCCCCTCCATAAAGACTTCAGGTAACAAGTCCTTATCTGGGGTTACTTCCCTTCTTGGTCTTTTAATGCAACTAGGATCAGCTTGAGAGTCACTAGAAGCCTGTCACACAATCTCTTTCTTCAGTTCGATGGTGTTCCTCACTCTCTTTACCACAGGGGTGCCACTAGGAAGCTTCTTTGGATCAATTGTGACTTATTTCACAGTGACAGTCACTAAACCACTAAAAAAGACAACAAATGTATTGTGAATGTTTGAAAGAGCACGCTGGGTATTGTTCACTCAAGTGTAAACATTGCTGAACTGGCGTCCTGGGAGGAGGCGCGCAAGCGCAGAGCGGGCAGACAGGTCTTGTACGTATCGCTAACCGAGTAAATATCGCTACCTGAGAAAAATATTGACCGTAAAAAGCAACCGTTAACCGAACAAATCGTTATCTGGAATGATCGTTAGCCGAGGGTCCACTGTACATAATTTATAAATAAGAAATATTTACACTTACAGTGGTACCTCAGTTAACAATATTTTTTCATTCCAGAATGCTGTTCAAGTGCCATTACCAAACGAATTTATCCCCATAAGGAATAATGTAAAATAGACTAGTCCTTTTAGACCCGCAAAAATACACCTACAAAAAGCATTTAAAAAATAAACTTACATAAAAGGAAGAGTTTGGGGACCATCCTTAATCTAGGTACTACTGTATCTTGGAGGAGATAGTGGCAGAGGGCGGCGCACTTGTCAGTGTCCCTATATTCCTCAAACAACATTGTTGTCGTCATTTTCTATAACTTAATCTCTTAACTTACATAAGTAAGTTTATTCAGGTACAGTGGACCCCCGGATTATGATGGCGTCAGATTACGCTAAATTTGGTTAGCGATACATTTTTCCGTCAAAATATTGGCTCAGTTTACGATCATCCCCTCGGAATACGCTATTCGTTTTGGACGCGTACCCATGCCCTGGAACAGCAGTGTGCCATTGTTTACCAACGAGTGAGTGCTACCGCCGCCACCTACGCATTCATACCATACATTTTGTTATTTTTCCACTGTTTTTAGTGCCTGCAACTGCTAAATAAGCCACCATTTGTTCAAAGAAAGCTCCTAGTGCCAGCCCTGTGGTAAAGAGGCTCAGAAATACGGCAGGGAGTGTAGCAAGGATGCAGGGAGTGTAGCAGGGCTTCAGGGAGTGTACCAGGGATGCAGGTAGTGTAGCAAGGATGCAGGGAGTGTACCAAGGATGCAGGGAGTGTAGCAAAGATGCAGGGTGTGTAGCAGGGATGCAGGGAGTGTACCAGGGATGCAGTGAGTGTAGCAGGGATGCAGGGAGTGTATCAGGGATGCAGGGAGTGTAGCAGGGATGAAGGGAGTGTAGAAAGGATGCATGGAGTGTAGCAAGGATGCAGGGAGTGTAGCAAGGATGCAGGGAGTATAGCAAGATGCAGGGAGTGTAGCAAGGATGCAGGGAGTGTAGCAAGGAAGCAGGGAGTGTAGCAGGGATACAGGGAGTGTAGCAGGGATGCAGGGAGTGTACCAGGGATGCAGGGAGTGTAGCAAGGATGCAGGGAGTGTACCAGGGATGCAGGGAGTTAGCAGGGATGCAGAGAGTGTAGCAGGGATGCAGGGAGTGTAGCAAGGATGCAGGGAGTGTAGCAGGGATGCAGGGAGTGTAGCAGGATGCAGGGAGTGTAGCAGGTATGCAGGGAGTGTAGCAGGGATGCAGAGAGTGTAGCAGGGATGCAGGGAGTGTAACAAGGATGCAGGGAGTGTAGCCAGGATGCAGGGAGTGTAGCCGGGATGCAGGGAGTGTAACAGGGAAGCAGGGAGTGTAGCAAGGATGCAGGGAGTGTAGCAAGGATGCAGGGAGTGTAGCAGGGATGCAGGGAGTGTACCAGGGATGCAGGTAGTGTAACAAGGATGCAGGGAGTGTACCAGGGATGCAGGGAGTTAGCAGGGATGCAGGGAGTGTACCAGAGATGCAGGGAGTGTAGCAAAGATGCAGGGTGTGTAGCAGGGATGCAGGGAGTGTATCAGGGATGCAGCGAGTGTAGCAGGATGCAGGTAGTGTAGAAAGGACGCATGGAGTGTAGCAAGGATGCAGGGAGTGTAGCAAGGATGCAGGGAGTATAGCAAGGATGCAGGGTGTGTAGCAAGGATGCAGGGAGTGTAGCAGAGATGCAGGGAGTGTAGCAGGGATGCAGGGAGTGTACCAGGGATGCAGGGAGTGTAGCAAGTATGCAGGGAGTGTACCAGGGATGCAGGGAGTTAGCAGGGATGCAGAGAGTGTAGCAGGGATGCAGGGAGTGTAGCAGGGATGCAGGGAGTGTAGCAGGTATGCAGGGAGTGTAGCAGGTATGCAGGGAGTGTAGCAGGGATGCAGAGAGTGTAGCAGGGATGCAGGGAGTGTAGCAGGTATGCAGGGAGTGTAGCATTGATGCAGAGAGTGTAGGAGGGATGCAGGGAGTGTAACAAAGATGCAGGGAGTGTAGCAGAGATGCAGGAAGTGTAGCAGGGAGTGTAGCAAGGATGCAGGGAGTGTAGCAAGGATGCAGGGAGTGTAGCAAGGATGCAGGGAGTGTAGCAAGGATGCAGGGAGTGTAGCAAGGATGCAGGGAGTGTAGCAAGGATGCAAGGAGTGTAGCAAGGATGCAGGGAATGTATCAAGGATGCAGGGAGTGTAGCAGGGATGCAGGGAGTGTACCAGGGATTCAGGGAGTGTAGCAAGGATGCAGGGAGTGTATCAGGGATGAAGGGAGTTAGCAGGGATGCAGGGAGTGTAGTAGGGATGCAGGGAGTGTACCAGGGATGCAGGGAGTGTAGCAGGGATGCAGGGAGTGTAACAAGGATGCAGGGAGTGTAGCAGGGATGTAGGGAGTGTAGCAAGGATGCAGGGTGTGTAGCAAGGATGCAGGGAGTGTAGCAGAGATGCAGGGAGTGTAGCAGGGATGCAGGGAGTGTACCAGGGATGCAGGGAGTGTAGCAAGGATGCAGGGAGTGTACCAGGGATGCAGGGAGTTAGCAGGGATGCAGAGAGTGTAGCAGGGATGCAGGGAGTGTAGCAGGTATGCAGGGAGTGTAGCAGGGATGCAGAGAGTGTAGCAGGGATGCAGGGAGTGTAGCAGGGATGCAGGGAGTGTAGCATTGATGCAGAGAGTGTAGGAGGGATGCAGGGAGTGTAACAAGGATGCAGGGAGTGTAGCAGAGATGCAGGAAGTGTAGCAGGGATGCAGGGAGTGTAGCAAGGATGCAGGGAGTGAGCAGGAGTGCAGGCAGGAGTGTAGCAAGGATGCAGGGAGTGTAGCAAGGATAGGATTACAAATGCAGGAGTGTAGCAAGGATGCAGGGAATGTATCAAGGATGCAGGGAGTGTAGCAAGGATGCAGGGAGTGTAGCAGGGATGCAGGGAGTGTACCAGGGATTCAGGGAGTTTAGCAAGGATGCAGGGAGTGTATCAGGGTTGAAGGGAGTTAGCAGGGATGCAGGGAGTGTAGTAGGGATGCAGGGAGTGTACCAGGGATGCAGGGATTGTAGCAGGGATGCAGGGAGTGTAACAGAGGGAGTGAGGGAGTGGAGGCAAGGATGCAGGGAGTGTAGCAAGGATGCAGGGAGTGTAGCAAGGATGCAGGGAGTGTAGCAGGGATGCAGGGAGTGTAGCAGGATGCAGGGAGTGTATCAGGATGTCAGGGAGTGTAGCAAGGATGCAGGAGTGTAGCAAGGATGCAGGGTGGAGGATGCAGGAGGATAAGATGCAGAGTGTAGCAAGGATGCAGGGTGTGTAGCAAGGATGCAGGGAGTGTATCAATGATGCAGAGAGTGTAGCAAGGATGTAGGAGGTACAGGATGTACAGGAGTGTCAGGATGCAGGGTGTAGCAAGGATGCAGGGAGTGTAGCAAGGATGAGGGAGTGTAGCAAGGATGCATGGAGTGTAGCAAGGATGCAGGGAGTGTAGCAAGGATGCAGGGAGTGTATCAAGGATGCAGGAGTGTAGCAAGGATGCAGGAGTGTAGCAAGGATGCAGGGAGTGTAGCAGGGATGCAGGGAGTGCAGCAGGATGCAGGGAGTGACAGGGATGCAGGGAGTGTAGCAAGGATGCAGGAGTGTACAGGGATGTAGGAGTGTAGCAAGGATGCATGGAGTGTAGCAAGGATGCAGGAGTGTAGCAGGATGCAGGAGTGTATGCAAGGATGCAGGAGGTACAGAGATGCAGGAGTGTAGCAAGGGATGCAGGGAGTGAGCAGGGATGCAGGGAGTGGTAGTCAGGATGCAGGAGTGTAGCAAGGATGCAGGGGTGTAGCAAGGATGCAGGGAGTGTATCAAGTGATGCAGGAGAGTGTAGCAAGGATGCAGGAGTGTAGCAAGGATGCTGGGAGTGTAGCAGGGATGCGGAGGTGCAGGATGCAGGGAGTGTAGCAGGGAGGAGTGCAGATGAGGGAGTGAGCAAGGATGCAGGAGTGTACAGGATGCAGGGAGTGTAGCAAGGATGCAGGAGTGTAGCAGGATGCAGGAGTAGCAGGGATGCAGGGAGTGTAGCAAGGATGCAGGGAGGTACAGGGATGCAGGAGTGTAGCAAGGGATGCAGGGAGTGTAGCAGGATGTAGGGAGTGATCAAGGATGCATGGAGTGTAGCAAGGATGCAGGGGTGTACAGGATGCAGGAGTGTATCAAGATGCAGAGAGTGTAGCAAGGATGCAGGAGTGTAGCAAGGGATGCAGGGAGTGTAGCAGGGATGCAGGGAGTGTAGCAAGGATGCATGGAGTGTAGCAAGGATGCAGGGAGTGTAGCAAGGATGCAGTGAGTGTATCAATGATGCAGAGAGTGTAGCAAGGATGCAGGTAGTGTAGCAAGGATGCTGGGAGTGTTCGTTTGATATAGAAAATTGCTGACCTGTTGATACTTTTTGAACTAGTATTTTCCCATCACGAGCGAAGCACTGATGGATTTTGTTCTCCAGCTTAAGTTTTCTCAGCCTAAACAGAAGGTTTTGACGTTTCCTGGTTAGGCACTCGTTGATGTATACTCCACTTTTCATTGTAATTGCTGATTTAATTAGGTTCTTTTTTGTATCATATGAGTGAAGTCTGATCATTATACTAGGTTTACCTTGTTTTCCTAGCAATCGTGTTTCCTTGATTTCATTACTTTGCACATTAACTTGTAGGTGGTCTTGTAATATGTTGATAGCAGTTTCCTTGCACTGGGATTGAGTTATGTCTCTGGGAATGTGGTTGCTGTTTATTATAACTGCATCAGACAAGTTTAATAAGTTAACATGATATGAGAACTAAAATATGTACATATCGCCCGTCGCTTCCGTTTAAGGTGGAATAAGTCGTAACATGTAACATGTACTGGAAAGTGTACCTAGAATTATTTTTACTTTGGCAGAAATATGCGTTAAATTTAGAATTTAATTATATAGAAGTTGACTCTATAAGTAAAGGTAGGTAGTTTACTGTGATTATTATGGTTGTGAGATATTTAATATTAATGATTTGTGTTCTAGTGGGTGTGGCATTCGTGACTCTTCTTGAATGAAAGATTTTAGACTACATCCAAATTCGAAAGGGGCCTAACAAATTAGGCATCTTGGGGTTATTACAACCCTTTTCAGATGCAGTAAAGTTATTTGTTAAGGAACAAAGGGTCCCTTTGGTGTCAAATTTTTTGCCTTATTATTTGTCTCCTGTTTTTAGTTTATTTATTGCTTTAATTATATGGAGTGTTATCCCGTATGAGTTAGGGTTGGTAGATTTTGATATAAGTATTGTTTTTTTTATGTTGCTTAAGATTAGGGGTCATTTTACACATATTAATGGGTGCTCGGGTTGAATCTTGCTAAATTGCTTAAGCGGTATTCTTTGTTGGGGAGTCTTCGAGCAGTGGCCCAGACAATTTCTTATGAGGTGAGGTTAGCTTTGATTTTATTATCTTATATTTTTTTGACGGGAAGTTTTAGGTTCAAGGAACTTGGATTATATCAGGAAAGTATATGATTTTTTGGGGTAACAATTCCTCTTTCTATAGTTTGATTGGGTTCTTGCCTTGCTGAAATAAATCGTACTCCTTTTGATTTTGCGGAAGGGGAGTCTGAATTAGTATCCGGGTTTAATACAGAGTATAGAAGTGGGGGCTTTGTATTAATTTTTATAGCTGAATACGTTAGAATTTTATTTATGAGGGGGGTGTCAATTTTACTGTTTTTAGGGGGGAGCGTTCTAAGATTGAGATTTTATATAAAGTTGGTGACGATTAGATTTTTATTTATTTGAGTACGAGGAACTCTCCCTCGTTTACGGTATGATAAGTTAATATATATGGCTTGGAAGAGGTTTCTTCCTCTGTCTCTTAATTTTTTTTTTTTTTATAGGGTTAAAATTATTTTTAATTTAAAATTAAAAAATTAGTTGTGACGGGGATTGGATAGAGAATCCTTTAAATGTTTTCAAAACACTCGTTTTAAATAAACTAAATACCCATTTAAGAAGGGAATCCGTTAAAAGGATAATTACGGGATTAAGTATATAGTAGGAGAAATATAAGAGAGTGAGGGTTTGTCCTGTAATGATATAAGGGTCTTCAACAGGACGGGCCCCAATTCATGTTAATAGGAGAATAATAGAGACCAAAAATCAGAATAGGATTTGATTTATGGGGTAAAAAGCTAGTCTTTGAAATTTTGACACCGAAGTGAAAGGTAACAGGAATAGAACAGCCACTGAAAGTACAAGGGCGATAACTCCTCCTAGTTTATTAGGAATGGACCGAAGAATTGCGTACGCAAAAAGAAAGTACAGTGGTACCCCGACTTACGATGGTCCCCAAACACACCCTTTTATGTAAGTTGATTTTTTTAAATGCTTTTGTAAGTGTAATTTTGGGGGTCTAAAAGGACTAGTCTATTTTACATCATTTCTTATGGAGATAAATTCGTTTGGTAATGGCACTTGAACAGCATTCTGGAATGAAAAAATATCATAAGTCGGGGTACCACTGTATCATTCTGGTTGAATGTGGACGGGAGTAACTAAGGGGTTAGCTGGTGTGAAGTTATCAGGAGTCCCTAGTAAATAGGGGTCGAGAGTGCTAAAAGAATTAATAAGAAAATATGACCAAGAATCCTACAATGTCTTTGAATGTAAAGTATGGGTGAAAGGGTTTTATCTGGGATGGGGACAATCCTAGGATTGTCTGGCACCTGAGTGGTGGATGAAAAGAATATGAATGAGAGTTGCTGCCATTAGAAAGGTAGTAGGAAGTGGAAGGTAAAGAATCGTGTTAAGGTGGCGTTGTCTACTGCGAATCCCCCAAATTCATTGGACCAGGTCTGTGCCAATATAAGGGATAGCTGAGAATAGATTTGTAATTACTGTAGCACCTCAAAATGATATTTGGCCCAGGGCAGGACATAGCCTAGAAAGGCTGAAGCCATAGTAAGGAATAAAATTATTACCCCGATTATTCATGCATGGAATATGGCATAGGATTGTAATAGATTCCTCGCCCAATATGAGAGTAAATGCAGATGAAGAAAACGAGGCCCCATTTGCATGGATAGTTCGAAATAGTCACCTGTAGTTGACATCTCGGCAAATGTGTGCTACATTTGCGAAAGCAAGGTCGATATGGAGGAAAAGTGAATGAAAGGAAAAGCCCCGTGGCAATTTGGGTAATTAAACACAGCCCTAATAATGAGCCGGTTTCATAAAATTGAGATATTTCTTGGGATCGTATGTCGATAAATGCCGAGTTGGCTAATTTAAATAGTGGGTGCGATTTTCGTAAAGGTGAGGTCATTTATTGGGGTGAGTGTATTGAAGTTTTGATTTAAGTTTTTACAGTTAATGATGATGAATAGGGTAGAAGTTATTAGTTTTATAGTTGTAGCGATTTGCGGCCTTGGGGCATTTATTTCTAATCATAAACACTTAATGTTTTATTAGGCTTAGAATTTGTAATGTTGAGTATTTTTGGAATGGTAAGAGTTAATATAAGCGGGATTGGGTTAGAAGTAGTATTTGTAATATTTTTTTTTAGTTATAACGTTATTGCTTGCGAAGGAGCCCTCGGGCTATCTTTACTGGTTTCTGTTGTTCGCTCCCACGGTAATGACTATTTTAGTAGATTCGGTATTTTGATATGTTAAAGTTTTTAGTATTGAATATAGTATTAATAAGATTTGTAATGAATTGAAGTTTAATTCAAATAGGTTTACTGGTAATATGTTTTATTACATTATTTATGGTGAGACATGATTTTTATTTTTTTTGTCTGGGGTATATAATGGGGGTTGATTATTTAAGTTATATTTTGATTGTGTTGAGTGTTTGAATTGTAATATTAATGGTTTACAGGAGTGGGGTTAAAAAAACTGGTAATTTTTTTTCTGGGTTTTTGTTAGTGAATTTAGGCCTGTTGGTAATTTTAGTTTTGACTTTTAGGTCAGTAAATTATTTGATGTTTTACATTAGTTTTGAAAGGTCGTTAATTCCAATGCTTGTATTAATTTTAGGGTGAGGCTATCAGCCTGAGCGCATTCAGGCTGGGGTGTACATATTATTTTATACTTTATTTGCTTCACTTCCTTTGTTAGTATCTTTGCTCAGGTTGTATAGTTTGGCGGGAAGTCTAAATATAGGCTTATTAGCGGGCTCCGTCGGCGGCCCATCTGTAAATATTTTATGGTACTTTTGTACTGTATTTGCATTATTTGGTTAAATTACCTTTATTTTTGTTCCATTTGTGACTACCAAAGGCACATATAGAGGCCCCTGTATCAGGGTCGATAATTTTGGCGGGGGTGTTGTTAAAGTTGGGGGGTATGGCTTAATCCGAGTTTTAAGGATATTCTCTGAAGTTAATAAAATATTTTCATGGGTATGAATGAGATTGGGAATTTTGGGGGGAGTAATTATTAGTTTAATATGTCTCCGTCAAGTGGATATAAAATCTTTAATTGCTTATTCTTCAGTAGCACATATAGGATTGGTGTTAGGGGGGTTGGTTTCTATAAGGAGGTGAGGTTTGAACGGGGCCTTGGTAGTGATAGTTGGTCATGGTTTGTGTTCTTCAGGTTTGTTTTGTTTAGCTAATATAGTGTATGAGCGCTTAGGGAGTCAGAGTTTAATAATTAGTAAGGGGTTACTGAGTTTTATGCCTAGCATAGGATTTTGGTGATTTTTATTAATTGTAGGAAATATGGCAGCTCCGTCGACATTAAATTTGATGGGGGAGATTAGGCTGATTATTAGGGTGGTTAGGTGGAAAAAGTTGATCATGTTGGGGGTTGGGGCTTTATCTTTTTTTAGGGCTTCTTATACTTTATATATATACTCTCTAAGTCAACATGGTTTATTTGCTAGTTCTTTTTATTCTTGTTGTTCTGGGAAGGTGGGTGAGTATTTTGTTTTAATATTACATGGGATTCCGTTGAATGTAGTTTTTATAAAGTGGGTATTGGTTTTATCTAACTTGTAGAATAAGGTGGCTGAGAGGTAGGCGTTAGATTGTAAATCTAAATAGGAGCGAGGAGCTTTCTTATTAGTAGGTACAAGATTTAAAAGGTTCAACTTTTTTTGACAGCTTTGAAGGATGTTAGTTTAAATTAACTTAAAATCTTAAATAATTAGGAGTATAGAGGGAATTAAAAGCCCGAATAAATTTATTGCTGAGACCATCGGGGATGAGATGGGGGTTACAGGATAAAAAGAGGTAAGGCTTCATTTTCTTTGAGAATTTGAGATTGAAATGGAGACCAAGGTTAGCCGGATATAAAAGTAAAGGGTAATTAAGGAGGAAAGTAGAAGAACAAGAAGCGCGAAAAAAAATGAGGCGGTAATTATTTCTTGGGTGATAATTCACTTAGGAATAAAACCTGAGAACGGTGGCATTCTGCCTAAGGAGTAGAGTCTTAAGACCGAAATAATTTTAGAAAGGGGTGTTGTATTAGAGTTAATTAAATGAGGAAAAAAGTAAGATTGGGTAGACAAGAAATATAGGGCTACTGAGGTGGCAATTAATGCATACAAGAAAAAATAGATTATCCATGAAGTCTCGTTAATTAATATGGCGATTAACATTCAGGACATATGATTGATTGATGAGTAGGAGAGAATTTTTCGAAGGGATGTTTGATTGATTCCACCTAATGCCCCTATTACCCAACCAGTGTTTTCCATATCCCCATACGTACCTCAAGACTTTTCTCACGAAACCAACCACATCTTCCCTTAAAATTGGATAAATCGCTGCAACATGCCAAATTTTACTATACAGCAATGTGTTTACCACAATAACCCTCTGTAAAATAGTCGTATCCCCTACACTCCAACCTCCCATCCTTCTCATTGCGCCTCTTATTACATTATCTACATTTACTTGACGCGCTCTCTCATAACTATCCATAAACACGATACCACAAATCTTTAAGCTTTCAACCACATTCCAACCACACCTTCTACCAACCATCCCCCCCCCTACCCAAGCACCTATCTCAAGCAACTTAGACTTACACAAATTTATGCTCATTCCTGTTGCCTTTCCAAATTCCTCCAAAACCGCACTTACTCTAACCAGCTCTTCCTCACACTTCACCAAAATAGTTGTGTCATCCACATATCCAAGAATCTTTGACCCGCTATTCAGCCCCAAACCCTCCCCACCGCCTGTTCCTAGCCCTTCATTCACCACTTGATACATCGGATTTTGTAGGCAAGCAAATAACATTTGAGACAAGGGACACCCCTGCCTCAAGCCTTTACCCATACATACTGCACCACCTAACTTCCCATTCACTTGCACTCGCAATCTCGCATCACTATACAATAATTCTGCCCATCGCACTATCTCCTCACCAAAACCCTGCTTTCTCATGATTCCCCATAACATTTCCCTATCAACGCTATCATACGCCGCTCTCCAATCCACTGCCAAGACTCCGCCCCCTCACTTTCATCAATAAAATCAATAATACTATGCAAACCCTCATTTATACACCACCCTGGAATACCATATTGCCCTTTCTCTATTACTTTACCAATTACTCTCTTAATCCTATTCCCTAACACTTTTGCAAACAACTTATAATCCGCACACATCATAGACAGGGCCCTATAATTCCTAATAGTCTCTCCCACCCCATCCTTACGTATCAACACTACCACTCCTGTTCTTTGCGATTCACCCATGCATCCTTTTTCCTTCATACCATTAAATAAACGCACCACACATTCCCTTAATGCTTCCCAATTCACCACATAAAAGTCGTTAGGCAATCCATCCACTCCTGGTGACTTACGCATACTCATTACATTTAATGCTTCTAAAATCTCATCCTCACTTATTGCACCACCCATTCCCATCCTATCTTCTTTCGTTACAACAGATTCAACACTATCTAATAGCTTACTCACCTCCTTATGCACTCCAAAATTTGCTTTAAAACATTCGCGAAACCATACACTCGCATACATACTCATTGCCTCTGTTGTTTTCATTATTTGCCCCTTTTTATATTCCTCGATTTCATCCTGAACTTCCAAAGTGTTTATTATCATACCATTTCTACGTTTCCTATATTTCCGCAACATGCACACCGAAGGTTTATCCCCCCACAACACCTCTTCCATTCCTCCCCTCACACGGATTGCATCAAATCGTTCATTTTGTATTTCCCGTAACCTACCTTTAATACTTCTCATTTCCACCATCTGTCTATCATTCCTCCCTGTGCAGCACTCTGCTAATTGTCCCTCCAAATACTTTTGCAACCCATACTTCCATTGCTCTACTTCCATTGCTCTACTTCCATTGCTCTACTTCCCTTCCTCTTACCCTATAATATTTCTGAATGGCAGGTTTCGCTACATCTACCCACCATGCAACTATGTTTTCCTCTAACCGACCTTTCTCCCATAATAGTTTCCACCATGTCCCTAAATTATACACTTCTTCTTCCCCTTCCATTAATTTCACATTCAATTTCCAATATCCAACACACCACTTCACCATACCCTTCCAATCCAATTCAACTAACACCTCTATGGTCTGAATATCCTACATCCACACATTGAACCCCACCCACACTTATTACCCTGGAAACATATATTCGATCCAGACGGGCCGCATACCCTCGTCGGACAAAAGTGTAATCAATCAAACCTCCTCCTCCCACCACATCAACCACTCCCACACTCCCAAGCACATCCCTTAATACACTCAAAACACATCCTCCCCCTTTTGATTCCACATCCCTCTCCCTTATAATACAGTTCCAGTCTCCTCCCATTACTACTACTTCAGGTAATCCCCTCAATAAATAACTTAACTGCTTCCGCACATACTCCTCCTTTACCCTCCTATTACTAATAGCCGGTAGATACACCCCAATGAAAGAAACCCGTACACCACCCCACACGCCATCCACCCTTACAACTCTACCCTCACTACCCTCTTCCCATTTCAACAACTGAAAAGGGCTGTTCTCCTTAACTAAGACCCCCACTCCACCCTTAAAAGACCCCGCACTACCCACATACACACTATATCCAGGCACAATCAGTTCCCTCCCATACCGATAATTATGCTCCTGTATGAAAGCTACATCCACAGCATATCTTTGAAGACTTACCTGTAACCATTTCCTTTTTATCTCTGCTTTAGCTCCATTTACATTTAAAGTTAAACTCCTGAAAACATTAAAGGTGGTTTTCCCTTGGATCGTCCTGTTTTCTTCCCTTCCAATTTCATGATACCTTGTCCTGTTCCTTTACTTTTATCCCCATTCCTAACATCTTTACCTTCCCCATACCGTTTTGCATGTTCCTCTTTCCTGTTCTTAACGTCAACCGATACTTTTTTACATACCCTCTGCGCCGGGGTAAGGACGTCGTCCTCCCCCATGGCCATGGATCTCTTCCGAGAATCCGTATGCACCTCCATGTCTGTGTCTCTGTCCTCATTATGGATCATCACCTGCACCTCCTGCACCTCAAAACCCTCTCTACCAGGACTGTCGTCCCCCAAGTCTCCCACCTCACATAATATCTCCTCCACTCCCTGCACTGTTCCCTCCACTGTTGGACTGTGAGAACCATCCAACAATTCACTCACCAGTTCAGGTATTGCCGTTTCTATATCAAAGTCAAGGGCACCCTCCTCACCAATTGCTCCCAAGGTGTCCTGCGTGCCCACCGATAACGTGAGACACTCGTCTACAGTCTCCTTCACGATATCACTCCACTTTGTTGTCTCTCCCACACTCTCCTCTTCTTGTGGTTTCAGTAGTGCTTCCATACCTTCCTCCTTCCCTCTCTCCACATTCGGTCGCCATCCTTGTCGTCTGTCACAATCCGCCGCCATATGCTCATAAGAGTCACATATGCGACATTCCTCCTCTGCCCAGCATATGTTACATATACTTGCGTTCGAAATTCATGTAACACAATGTACGAGGGTATAGGTCTTCTTAAAGTCATTTTGAGACTATATGTCCCCTCTGGCACACCCTCATACAGTCCATCATTCCATCGTCCCATAACTGCTGCATGTATGACGCCATAATGCTTAAATGCGTCCCGCGCATCAATTTCCTGCGCCTTAAATGGCAAATTGTGAACTTTGATCCATATGTATTGCTGAGACACATCTTTCATCCTCACCATCACTGACGCATTAATTTGTAAGCTCTTGTCCTCGAATTTATCAACAAGCGCGTCATATACTTGGCCAGTTGTCAGCTTGACGAAGATTCTCGTGCTTCCGTTGAGCGCCACTCCATAGATATCTTGATTATCAATGCCGTATTTGTCACGGATTATAGCAGGTAGAAGTACAGATGCGTTGGACTGGTATATAGCTCCTTGTAGCAACTCAATGCATAGTGTTCACCCGTCTACGATACTGTACCTCCATTCTGCTGTGAAGGTACAAGCGTCACAGCACAACGAGAGAGCAGCCCCAGTACCTGCCACAGCCAAGGCTGAGCAGCGAAATCATGCAGTGTGCACAGTGTACGTGAGGTGACAGACAAAGTCAGGACAGTGTGCACTGTGTACCTGGGTGAGAGACTGACTCAGGACAGTGTGCACAGTGTACCTGAGGTGAGATACTGAGTGAGGACAGTGTGCATAGTAAACTTGAGGTGAGAGACTGAGCCAGGACAGTGTGCACAGTGTACTTGAGGTGAGATACTGAGTGAGGACAGTGTGCACAGTGTACCTGAGGTGAGAGACTGAAGCAGGACAGTGTGCACAGTGTACCTGAGGAGAGAGACTGAGTCAGGACAGTGTACACAAAGTACCTGAGGTGAGAGACTGAGCTAGGACAGTGTTCACAGTGTACCTGAGGTGCGAGACTGAGTCAGGGCAGTGTGCACAATGTATCTGAGATGGGAGACTGAGTCAGGACAGTGTGCACAGTGTACCTGAGGTGGGAAACTGAGTCAGGATAGTGTGCACAGTGTACATGTGGTGAGAGAGTGAGGCAGGACAGTGTGCACAGTGTCCCTGAAGAGACTGAGTGAAGTGCAGTGTACCTGTGAAGACTGAGCAGGACAGTGTGCACAGTGTACCTGAGGAGAGAGACTGAGTCAGGACTGTGACTGTGCACCCCTTACCAAAGGTTAGACACTGAGTCAGGAATGTGAGTGTGCACAGTGTACCTGAAATGAGAGAGTCAAGATAGTGTGCACAGTGTACCTGATGTGAGAGACTGAGCCAGAACATTGTGCACAGTGTATCTCAGGTGAGAGACTGTGGCAGCACAGTGTACTGTATGAGAGAGACTGAGTCAGGACAGTGTGCACAGTGTACCTGAGATTTGAGACCGAGTCAAGATAGTGTGCACAGTATACCTGAGGTGTGAGACTGAGTTAGGAGCGTGTGCACAGTAACTGAGGTGATAGACTGAATCAGGACAGTGTGCACAGTGTACTTGAGGTGAGAGACTGAGTCAGGACAGTGTGCACAGTGTACTTGAGGTGAGAGACTGAGTCTGGACAGTGTGCACAGTGTGCACAGTGTTCCTGAGGTGAGAGACTGAGTCAGGACAGTGTGCACAGTGTACCTGAGGTGAGAGACTGAGTCAGGGCAGTGTGCACAGTGTACCTGATGTGAGAGACTGAGTCAGGACAGTGTACACAAAGTACCTGAGGTGAGAGACTGAGCTAGGACAGTGTTCACAGTGTACCTGAGGTGCGAGACTGAGTCAGGGCAGTGTGCACAATGTATCTGAGATGGGAGACTGAGTCAGGACAGTGTGCACAGTGTACCTGAGGTGAGGGACTGAGTCATAACATTGAGTGTGCACAGTGTACCTGAGGTGAGATACTGAGTGAGGACAGTGTGCACAGTGTACTTGAGGTGAGAGACTGAGTCTGGACAGTGTGCACAGTGCTCCGGAGGTGAGAGACTGAGTCAGGGCAGTGTGCACAGTGTACTTGAGGTGAGAGACTGAGTCTGGACAGTGTGCACAGTGTACCTGAGGTGAGAGACTGAGTCAGGACAGTGTGCACAGTGTACCTGAGGTGAGAGACTGAGTCAGGGCAGTGTGCACAGTGTACCTGATGTGAGAGACTGAGTCAGGACAGTGTGCACAGTGTACCTGAGGTGAGAGACTGAGCTAGGACAGTGTTCACAGTGTACCTGAGGTGCGAGACTGAGTGAGGACAGTGTGCACAGTGTACCTGGGGTGAGAGACTGAGTCAGGACAGTGTGCACAGTGTACCTGAGGTGAGAGACTGAGTCAGGACAGTGTGCACAGTGTACCTGAGGTGAGAGACTGAGTCAGGACAGTGTGCTCAGTGTACTTGACGTGAGAGGCTGCATCAGAACAGTGTGCTCAGTGTACTTGACGTGAGAGGCTGCATCAGGACAGTGTTCACAGTGTACATGTTGTGAGAGACTGAAGCTGGACAGTGTGCTCAGTTTACCTGAGGTGAGAGACTGAGTCAGGACAGTGTGCACAGTGTACCTGAGGTGAGAGACTGAGCCAGGACAGTGTGCACAGTGTACTTGACATGAGAGGCTGCATCAGGACAGTGTGCACAGTGTACATGTGGTGAGAGACTAAAGCAGGACAGTGTGCACAGTGTACCTGAGGTGAGAGACTGAGGCAGGATAGTGTGCACAGTGTACCTGAGGTGAGAGACTGAGTGAGGACAGTGTGCACAGTGTACCTGAGGTGAGGGCTGAGTCATAACTTGAGTGCACAGGTACCCGAGGTCAGACTGAGCGACAGTGTGCACAGTGTACGTGAGGTGACAGACTGGGTCAGGACAGTGTGCACTGTGTAAGTGAGGTGACAGACTGAGTCAGGATATTGTGCACAGTGTACCTGAGGTAAAAGACATAGGCAGGACAGTGTGCACAGTGTACCTGACGTGAGGGACTGAGGCAGGACAGTTTGCACAGTGTACCTGAGGTGAGAGACTGAGTCATGACAGTGTACACAGTGTACCTGAGGTGAGAGACTGCATCAGGACAGTGTGCAGTGTACCTGAGGTGAGAGACTGAGGCAGGACACTGTGCACAGTGTACCTGAGGTGAAAGTCTGACTCAGGACAGTGTGCACAGTGTACCTGAGGTGAGAGACTGCATCAGGACAGTGTGCACAGTGTACCTGAGGTGAGAGACTGAGGCATGACAGTGTGCACAGTGTACCTGAGTTTAGAGACTGCATCAGGACAGTGTGCACAGTGTATGTGAGTTGAGAGACGGAGGCAGGACAGTGTGCACAGTGTACCTGAGGTGAGTGACTCAGTCAAGATAGTGAGAACAGTGTACCTGATGTGTGAGACTGAGTCAGGATAGTGTGCACAGTGTGCCTAAGGTGTGAGACTGCATCAGGACAGTGTGCACATTGTACATGTGGTGAGAGACTGAAGGAGGACAGTGTGCACAGTGTACCTGAGGTGAGAGACTGAGTCAGACATGTACACAGGTACTGGGTGAGAGACTGAGTCAGGACAGTGTGCACAGCGTACTTGACGTGAGAGGCTGTATCAGGACAGTGTGCACAGTGTACATGTGGTGAGAGACTGAAGCAGGACAGTGTGGAAAGTGTACCTGAGGTGAGAGACTGAGCCAAGACAGTGTGCACAGTGTATCTAACGTGTGAGACTTAGTCAGGACAGTGTGCACAGTGTACCTGAGGTGAGAAACTGAGTCAGGATAGTGTGCACAGTGTACATGTGGTGAGAGAGTGAGGCAGGACAGTGTGCACAGTGTACCTGAGGTGAGAGACTGAGGCAGGACAGTGTGCACAGTGTACCTGAGGTGAGAAACTGAGTCAGGATAGTGTGCACAGTGTAATTGAGGTGAGAGGCTGCATCAGGACAGTGTGCACAGTGTACATGTGGTGAGAGTGAGGCAGGACAGTGTGCACAGTGTACCTGGGGTGAGGGACTGATTCATAACATTGAGTGTGCACAGTGTACCTGAGGTGAGAGACTGAGTCAGGACCGTGTACACAGTGTACCTGATGTGAGAGACTGAGTCAGGACAGTGTGCACAGTGTACTTGACGTGAGAGGCTGCATCAGGACAGTGTGCACAGTGTACATGTGGTGAGAGACTGAAACAGGACAGTGTGCACAGTGTACCTGATGTGAGAGACTGAGTCAGGACAGTGTGCACTGTGTACCTGAGGTGAGAGACTGAGTCAGGATAGTGTGCACAGTGTACCTGAGGTGAGAGACTGAGTAAGGACTGTGACTGTGCACGGTGTACCTGAAGTGAGAAACTGAGTCATGACAGTTTGCACAGTGTACCTAAGGTTAGACACTGAGTCAGGACTGTGAGTGTCCACAGTGTACCTGAGATGAGAGACTGAGTCAGGACAGTATGCACAGTGTACCTGAGTTGAGAGAGTCAAGATAGTGTGCACAGTGTACCTGAGGTGAGAGACTGAGTCAGAACAGTGTACACAGTGTACATGATGTGAGAGACTGAGCCAGAACATTGTGCACAGTGTATCTCAGGTGAGAGACTGCGGCAGGGCAGTGTGCACAGTGTACCTGGGTGAGAGACTGAGTGAGGACAGTGTGCACAGTGTACTTGAGGTGAGAGGCTGCATCAGGACAGTGTGCACAGTGTACCTCATGTGAGAGACTGAGTCAGGACAGTGTGCACAGAGTACCTGAGTTGAGAGAGTCAAGGTAGTGTGCACAGTGTACCTGAGGTGAGAGACTGAGTCAGAACAGTGTACACAGTGTACATGATGTGAGAGACTGAGCAGAACATGTGCACAGTGTATCTCAGGTGAGAGACTGCAGGCAGGCAGTGTGCACAGTGTACCTGGGTGAGAGACTGAGTGAGGACAGTGTGCACAGTGTACTTGAGGTGAGAGGCTGCATCAGGACAGTGTGCACAGTGTACCTCATGTGAGAGACTGAGTCAGGACAGTGTGCACAGAGTACCTGAGTTGAGAGAGTCAAGATAGTGTGCACAGTGTACCTGAGGTGAGAGACTGCATCAGGACAGTGTGCACAGTGTACCTGAGGTGAAAGACTGAGTCAGGACAGTGTGCACAGTGTACCTGAGGTGAGAGGCTGAGTCATTACAGTGTGCACAGTGTACCTGAGGTGAAAGACTGAGTCAGGACAGTGAGTGTGCACAGTGTACCTGAGGTGAGAGACTGCATTAGGACAGTGAGTGTGCACAGTGTACCTGAGGTGAGAGACTCCATCAGGACAGTATGCACAGTGTACCTGATGTGAGAGACTGAGGCATGACAGTGTGCACAGTGTACCTGAGGTTAGAGACTGAGGCAGGACTGTGAGTGTGCACAGTGTACCTGAGTTGAGAGTCTGCATCAGGACAGTGTGCACAGTGTACCTGAGGTGAGTGACTGAGTCAAGATAGTGAGAACAGTGTACCTGAGGTGTGAGACTGAGTCAGGACAGTGTGCACAGTGTACCTGAGGTGAGAGATTAAGCAAGGACAGTGTGCACAGTGTACCTGAGGTGAGAGGCTGAGTCAGGATAGTGTGCACAGTGTACCTAAGGTGTGAGACTGCATCAGGACAGTGTGCACATTGTACATGTGGTGAGAGACTGAAGCAGGACAGTGTGCACAGTGTACCTGAGGTGAGAGACTGAGTGGACATTGTACACAGTAAACCTGAGGTGTGAGACTGAGTCTGGACATTGAGTGTGCACAGTGTACCTGAGGTGAGAGACTGCATCAGGACAGTGTGCACAGTACATGTGGTGCGAGACTGATTCAGGAGTGTGACTGTGCACGGTGTAACAAAGCTAAGACACTGAGTCAGGACTGTGAGTGTGCAGTGTATCTGAGGTGAGAGACTGCATCAGGACAGTGTGCACAGTGTACATGAGGTGAGAGACTCAGGGAGGATAGTGTGCACAGAGTACTTGAGGTGAGAGACTGAGTCAGGACTGTGACTGCACAGTGTACCAAAGGTTAGACACTGAGTCAGGACTGTGAGTGTGCACAGTGTACCTAAGGTGAGAGACTGAGGCAGGACAGTGTGCACAGTGTACCTGATATGATGGACTGAGTCACAACTTTGAGTGTGCACAGTAAACCTGAGTTGAGAGACTGAGCCAGGACAGTGTGCACAGTGTATGTGAGTTGAGAAACTAAGTCAGGATAGTGTGCACAGTGTACCTAAGGTGTGAGACTTAGTCAGGACAGTGTGCACAGTGTACCTGATGTGGGAAACTGAGTCAGGATAGTGTGCACAGTGTATCTAACGTGTGAGACTTAGTCAGGACAGTGTGCACAGTGTACCTGAGGTGGGAAACTGAGTCAGGATAGTGTGCACAGTGTACATGTGGTGAGAGAGTGAGGCAGGACAGTGTGCACAGTGTCCCTGAAGTGAGAGACTGAGTCAGGACAGTGTGCACAGTGTATCTGAGGTGAGAGACTGAGTCAGGACAGTGTGCACAGTGTACCTGAGGTGAGAGACTGAGTCAGGATAGTGTGCACAGTGTACCTGGGGTGAGGGACTGATTCATAACATTGAGTGTGCACAGTGTACCTGAGGTGAGAGACTGAGCCAGGACCGTGTACACAGTGTACCTGATGTGAGAGACTGAGTCAGGACAGTGTGCACAGTGTACTTGACGTGAGAGGCTGCATCAGGACAGTGTGCACAGTGTACATGTGGTGAGAGACTGAAACAGGACAGTGTGCACAGTGTACCTGATGTGAGAGACTGAGTCAGGACAGTGTGCACTGTGTACCTGAGGTGAAGGACTGATTCATAACATTGAGTGTGCACAGTGTACCTGAGGTGAGAGACTGAGTCAGGACAGTGTGCACAGTGTACTTGACGTGAGAGGCTGCATCAAGACAGTGTGCACAGTGTACATGTGGTGAGAGACTGAAACAGGACAGTGTGCACAGTGTACCTGATGTGAGAGGCTGAGTCAGGATAGTGTGCACAGTGTACCTGGGGTGAGGGACTGATTGATAACATTGAGTGTGCACCGTGTACCTGAGGTGAGATACTGAGTGATGACAGTGTGCACAGTAAACCTGAGGTGAGAGACTCAGGCAGGACAGTGTGCACAGTGTACCTGAGGTGAGAGACTGAGTCAGGACAGTGTGCACAGTGTATCTCAGGTGAGAGACTGCGGCAGGGCAGTGTGCACAGTCTACCTGGGTGAGAGACTGAGTGAGGACAGTGTGCACAGTGTACTTGAGGTGAGAGGCTGCATCAGGACAGTGTGCACAGTGTACCTGATGTGAGAGACTGAGTCAGGACAGTGTGCACAGAGTACCTGAGTTGAGAGGCTGAGTCATTACAGTGTGCACAGTGTACCTGATGTGAGAGACTGAGTCAGGACAGTGTGCACAGAGTACCTGAGTTGAGAGGCTGAGTCATTACAGTGTGAACAGTGTACCTGAGGTGAAAGACTGAGTCAGGACAGTGTGCACAGTGTACCTGAGATGAGAGGCTGAGTCATTACAGTGTGCACAGTGTACCTGAGGTGAAAGACTGAGTCAGGACAGTGTGCACAGTGTACCTGAGATTTGAGACCGAGTCAAGATAGTGTGCACAGTAATTTGATATGAGAGACTGAGTCAGGACAGTGTGCACAGTAATTTGATGTGAGAGGCTGAGTCAGGACAGTGTGCACAGTGTACCTGAGGTGAGAGACTGAGTCAGGACAGTGTGCACAGTGTACGTGAGGTGACAGACTGAGTCAGGACAGTGTGCACTGTGTACCTGAGTGAGAGACTCTTACGGCCCCCTACCTAACAATGGTAGTTAGGTAGTTACCTTACCGGCCGGCAGTCAAGGGGTTACGTCATCAGACCTGATGTTTGACAGTGTCATCGAGACTCTTCCCTATTCAACACTGGAGAGTTCACCAGCTCCATGATACACTACTGGAGTTCGCCAGTCAGACCTACGTGAGAGTTGCAGACTGATGCAGTGTGGTGCTGGTGACAGCCTACAGTGCTCCAGAGCAGAGAGAACTGGAAGCTATTCTCTCTAGACTGTGTTACTCGAGAACTCTGTACTTGTGATGTTTGCAAGGCCAAGTACAGTTGATAAGGACACTGTAGAGGAGAGCGGCAAGGTCACCAGAATCTACTAGCTTATTCAACATACTATGTACCTGCGACGATGTACCTGAGACTATGTACCTGAGATTGTGTTTACGCGTGGTGAATGTCACAGTGGCGTCGTGACACTGAGGTGGTGTCTTGTGACTACCCGGAGATTGTCAGGTATTCAGTGATGTATCAAGAGTTTGTGACGGTGTCACGACACAAGTTAGTTGTCGTGTATTTGGTGTGTCATAACGCGGTGCACAGGTTATTAGAGATGGGTTCATGATGCAGGGGGCGTGCCTGTGGCACAGAGAAGGTGTCGTGTGACACAGCGATGGAGTCTTATGGTACAGGGAGATCGGGTGTTGTGGAACCCCGTAAGTGTGCCATAAGACAGAGATAAGGGTGTCTGAGGACACGGTGGAGGAGTATCATGACAAGGGGTGATAGTGTCCTGTGTGACACGATGATGGCAGCGACTTGACACCTCACTAAATATATGATTGCTTGTGATATTTTATTGTACACTTTTGTGTATGTAAATATGTTTTTACACATTATTAGTTTTATGATTTTATTCAGATTATGTTTTTATATTAATAATAATATAATATATATAATCTGAGAGATTATTGGTTATCCCAAACAGTCTCCTTATTACAAAAGTGTTATTTTTGTAATAGAGACTGACTCAGGACAGTGTGCACAGTGTACTTGAGGTGAGATACTGAGTGAGGACAGTGTGCACAGTGTACCTGAGGTGAGGGACTGAGGCAGGACACTGTGCACAGTGTATCTGAGGTGAGAGACTGAGGCAGGACACTGTGCACAGTGTATCTGAGGTGAGAGAATGCATCAGGACAGTGTACAGTGTACCTGAGGTGAGAGACTGAGGCAGGACAGTGTACACAGTGTACCTGAGGTGAGAGACTGAGGCAGTACAGTGTGCACAGTGTACATGTGGTGAGATAGTGAGCCAGGACAGTGCACACAGTGTACCTGAGGTGAAAGAGTAAGTCAGGACAGTGCACAGTGTACCTGAGTTGGAGACTGCACGATATTGTTCAGTGCCCTAGTTAGTGATCAGGCAGTGTACCAGTGTAGTGAGGTGAGAGACTGAGTCAGGACTGTACACAGTGTACATGATAGAACTGAATCAGTACAGTGTACCATGAACTGATTAGAAACTGAATCAGGACAGTGTGCACAGTGAACTGAGGTGAGAGACTGAGTAGGACTGTGTCACAGTGTACCTGAGGTAAGAGACTGCATCAGACATTGTCACAGTGTAATTGAGTGAGAACTGGAACAGGACAGTGTTGAAGCATGACATGTGCACAGTGCATCTGAGGTGAGACTGACGACATGTATCTGGTGGGGAGAGCATCAGGACAGTGCACAGTGTACCTGAGGTATGAGACTGCATCAGGACAGTGTGCACAGTGTACATGAGGTGAGCAGGACTATGAAGTTACCTAGGTGAGACTGAGTAGACAGTGTGCACAGTGTACCTGAGGTGAGAGACTGAACCAGGACAGTGTGCACAATGTACCTGAGGAGGAGACTGACTCAGGACACTAAGTGTATGTTGCATGCAAAGAGTATGTAACCTTTAATAATAATAATAATTTTAGATGACAGTATGATATGAAAAATTGCAACAAGTGTTAAGGACACTTTATTCAGAACATATTAAACACACCCACATAGGCTTCCCTCCAACCAGCGAGCCATCATTAAGGGTTTGGCGATGGGGCCCCATCATCAAATCAACGACTCGGTTCAGCCAATTAAAATGCGAGTTTAACAATGACAAAGGTGACGTGGATACCACTCGCAGTTTGTCATTGGAATTCCTGCATAGAGCTGGTTGTAGAAAGGTTGTCTGTCTTTTGGCTGCTGTTTAGCCTAGACAACCGTGGCGTGCACTAAATACTACGCTTTCTGTATATAGTGTACATATGTGTAAAGCCCTTTTCTTTTTAATTGGTGAAGGAAAAGACAAAAGTCTGATATTAATCTAACTGCTTGGTGAAGGAAATACAATTCTAAAGCATCTTCTACTGTGTTTCTTTGCTCCAAGCTCCTTTTTACACTCAGGATAACAGGCCATTGAACCTGAGGTTGTAATATGGGTAGCCTGTCCCGTAGCTGAATTGGAGACTTAGAGCAGTTGAGCCTAGAGTTGAAGTTCGAGCAGGAGCTAGTCTTGTATTTAGCTACCTTGCTATCTGGCATTGCTTACACAAATTTTGTGTCATCTTTGCATTCACTTCGCCATGGTCAGCCTGCTATTGTGAGTATCTGCAATTTGGTTTATTGAGTGTCAGCCTTTCTATTGTGTGTGCATATAAGAACATAAGAACATAAGAAAGGAGGAACACTGCAGCAAGCCTGTTGGCCCATACTAGGCAGGTCCTTCACAATCCGTCCCACTAACCTAACACTTGCTCAATCTAATTTTCAATGCTACCCAAGAAATAAGCTTTGATAATTCTATTTACTCACGTGCGAGTCCCACTCAAATCCAACCCCTCTCACTCATGAATTTATCCAACCTAAATTTGAAACTACCCAAGGTCCTAGCTTCAATAACCCTACTAGGCAGACTGTTCCACTCATCAACTACCCTATTTCCAAACCAATACTTTCCTATATCCTTTCTAAATCTAAACTTATCTAACTTGAATCCATTATTGCGGGTTCTCTCCTGGAGAGATATCCTCAAGACCTTATTTATATCCCCTTTGTTAATACCCATTTTCCACTTGTATACCTCGATCATGTCTCCCTCATTCTACGTCTTACAAGTGAATGTAATTTAAGGGTCTTCAATCTTTCTTCGTAAGGAAGATTTCTAATGCTATGTATTAATTTAGTCATTCTACGCTGAATGTTTTCTAACGAATTTATGTCCATTCTGTAATATGGAGACCAAAACTGAGCTGCGTAATCTAGGTGAGGCCTTACTAATGATGTATAAAGCTGTAATATAACCTCTGGACTTCTGTTGCTAACACTTCTTGATATAAATCCCAGTAATCTATTTGCCTTATTACGTACGCTTAGGCATTGCTGTCTTGGTTTAAGGTTGCTGCTTACCATCACCCCCAAGTCCTTCTCGCAATCTGTATGGCTAAGTTCTACGTTATTTAACTTATAAGTGCTTGGGTTATGGACACTCCGAGCTTCAGAACCTTGCATTTATCTACATTGAACTGCATCTGCCACTTTTCTGACCACGAATTAAGTTTGTCTAAATCTTCCTGAAGTTCTATGACATCTATGTTTGAATCAATTATCCTACCTATCTTCGTGTCGTCGGCGAATTTGCTCATATCACTAGTAATTCCCTCATCAAGGTCATTGATATATATTATAAATAACAATGGGCCTAAGACTGATCCCTGTGGAACACCACTTGTTACAAGTCCCCATTCGGATTTAACCCCATTTATGCACACTCTCTGCTTCCTATTGGTGAGCCATGACTCGATCCATGACAGCACTTTTCCCCCAATGCCATGAGCTGCCACTTTCTTTAACAGTCTCTGGTGCGGTACTCTATCAAAAGCCTTACTAAAATCTAAATAAACAATATCGAATTCTTTATCGTGATCAACAGCCTCAAAAGCTTTACTGAAGAA
>WNWK01017943.1:0-41197 GCA_009830355.1 Cherax destructor
TTTTTCCTATGTTGGAGAAGAAATCATTGAGTTTGTTTGCTGTTTCAATAGGTGGGAGTAGGGGTTCATCTGGTTTTGTTAGCTTGATTGTTCTGTTTGTGGATATCTTTTTAGTTCCTAGAATTTCAGATAGGGTTTTCCAGGTCTTTTATATCACCTTTTAAGTTATGTAATCTGTTCTCATAGTACAATTTTTGGACCTTCTTATCAGACTCGTTAGGTTTGATGAGTAACGTTTTGTTTGTTCTCTTGTTATTTGACCCATTCTGTACTGTTTTTCACATAGGTGCTTTATATTAATGGATTTGAGTATGCTGGGGTTAGCCAGGACTATTTAATCTTTTAGCTGTGATTTGTTTAGTTTTTTAGGGCAATGCTTATTATAGAGGTATTGGGTCTTTTAAGAAAATTATTAATACATAAGTCAGTATCTGTGAAGTTGTCTATTTCTGTTTGCCAGTCAGTGTTTGTCATAGCTGTTATGAAGTTATTTATAGCTGTCTAATAATGTAGTCTGAAGGTAACTTTAGTAGTCTCTAGTGGTAATTTTCCGAGGTTGGTTATGAGAAAGGTTGGGTAGTGGTCTGTGGTATTGTCTGTGATTATGCCTGATTTTAATGGGGATATGGTGTTAGTCCAGATATGGTCTAATAGAGAGGCACAGGTCTCAGAGATTCTTGTAGGTTTTGTTATTGTCGGAGCAGCAAGCAGTTGCTCATAGTGTTTGTGAATTCGGTTACTTGTGGGTCCTGATCTTGTAGGAGGTTTATATTGAAGTCTCCTGTGAGGATTAAGTGGTCTTTGTTCATGTGTGCATCAGTAATCATACTTCCCAATTTTTCACTAAATTGCTGAATATTTGACTGTGGTAATCTATAGATGTTTATAACTGTGAGAGGTTTTTGTAGGTATTTGGATTTAAACTTAGCTATTATATATTCTCCATGTTCATCTCTTGTGCATGTATTGTTGATACATTCAAGCTGGTCTGAGTATAACATAGCTGTGCCACCTCCTTGTTGGTCTGGCCTACAATTGTGATGGCTGTGTAACCAGGAATGGCATAGATATCTGTAGTATGAGGCTTTAGCCAGGTTTCAGTGAGAGCAATGATGGACATGCTGGCCTGTAGTGAGTTTAATAATGCAGTGAGGTCATCAAAATGATGGTGAATGTGTTTTATTTGGTTTGCCCAACTTTTTGGAAATTGGTTGATAGGACTGTAAAACAAAAAATAAAATAAGCAAGCAACTTCTTTTATGTTCTTATGTAATTTGTACATTATACCAAAGTAGAATGTTCTATTCAATTTGAAAATAAGTTTTTAGCTTTCTTTGAAAGCAGTGTCCCTAGAAATTCTGCTAACAATCTTTCATTGGATTTGAAGTATGAATATATTCACCCAGTGGATATACAGTACTCATCCACTGAAATGTTTTGCACTAATTTTGTACATGTCCAAATTTCTGAACCTGTTCATTATATTTTATTTGATGTTCTTTATTTAGTATATGTAGAAGACCTTGAACTGGTTACTTATTGTATTTACACTTGCAGCTGGGTCACTGGTACTTTCCTGCTTTGCAAATGTAAGCTGTAGTATCTAGTTGTCTCAAAATGGAGTGAATAAATATATGTATGTACTTGATAATCTTTGGAGTGAATGGCAGCACTTCACTTCTAATACCCTGTCCGCTTGTATGGAACTTTGGTATTAATTTTTTGCACTTGTTAATTTGAATATTTCTAACTTTGTGGAAACATGAAATAGGTATTCTGCATTGTAATTTTTCCAATTGTAAAATTTTGGAATAATTTTTCTGTTGAATTACCTTATTTCAGTTTTATATCAGGCAGTTTGTTCTACTGTGTGAGTGTATGAGTAGCATGATAAAGCATCATTATAGAAAATGCTAAGGTTGAGTGAAGTTTTATTAACAGTTCTATATCAAAGTTTTATTGAGGATGTAAGTAATATTTTCTCAGTCAGCCTAACTATCCAGATATCATATAGTGACACAAATCCTTCAAACTTAGGAGTAAAATGCAGTGGAACCTCGGTACTTGAACAGCTCTGTACTCGAACAATTAGGTATTCGAATGCTTTGTTCGGTAAAAGTTGCTCGATAGTCAACCATTTGCTTGGCCTGACCAAACAAACATGACTGCCAGAACTTTGCTGTAAACTATTTTTTGGTGTACGTATTTTATATTTGTATAAATAAGTCACCATGGGGCCTAAGAGGGTTAGTGATAACAGCCAACCAAAAAAGAAAATTGGTTGGGAAAAATTCGTTCTGTACTCGAACAGATCAGCACTTGAAAAGTCTTCTGGAACCAATTAAGTTTGAGTACCAAGGTTCCACTGTAATCATGCATTGAGAGATGTATGCAAGAGGTCCTGTTTTATTTTAACTGGCAAAAAGTTGTTTGTATAGATATCTGATATACAGTGGAACCTTGGTTTTTGTATGCCCTAGTTTGTATGTAAAACTATAGTTATTCTCTATAAAATGTATTTTTTGTTAATATTTCCCATAAGAAATAATGTAAATCCAATTAATCCGTTCCAGACACCCAAAAATATTAACAAAAAATACATTTTATAGAGAATAACTATAGTTTTATTTAAATTTTGTCAAGTATGGTTATAAACATGCATTTCAGGCTTGATAAATAAAATTTACTAAATCCTCTTAAATGCTTTTCAAAATGTTATTTAAATTTTTTTATTAAATGGAATGTTGAGGTTGGTATTAAGATTTTAACTAGTGTAAAGAAGAATTTTACCTCTTAGGTTTATAAGTACCTTATTTTAATTCTCCTTAGGGAAGTGGAATAGAATTCTTCCTCCGTAAGCCATGTGTGTCGTAAGAGGCGACTAACATGCCGGGAGCAAGTGGCTAGTAACCCCTTCTCCTGTATATACTATCACTAAAGTTAAAAAGAGAAACTTTTGTTTTTCTTTTTGGGCCACCCTGCTTCGGTGGGATATGGCCGGTTTGTTGAAAGATGAAGAAGTATAGTTTTACATACAAACTAGGGCATACGAAAACCGAGGTTCCACTGTAGTTTTTTTTTTTTTTTTTTTTTGCATTTGTAAATTTTTTGGTCCTGAGTGATCAGTTTTTAAGTGGATGTGTGTATGGCTTGGGGCATTTGTAAGTTTAGACCACCTGCATTGGAACTCGATACATCTTGTACATTGCTAGCAGTCAGTGTTTCCTGAGAAAATCTTTAAATTGCCAGCAAATTGGAAGTGATGATAATTATGGACTTCACAAAGGAGTTAACAAAGTAATTGCTAAAATTATAAGATTTGCTTTACTGACACTGCATGTTAGGCCTTAAAATTGTGCTGTTAAGCTAACTAACCATTTTTTAAACAAAATGCACAACCTAAAGCTGTTATTTGAGTGTTATTGTTATTATTGAAAGCAAGCTGATGTCCTAGCACTTACTGAAACAAAGTCAAAAGTGTGTGGAGAGTTTGAATGGGATTAAATGTTTTATATCTGAGGGATTGAGATCTTAAGTAGGAGTGGTAGTAATACTGGCTAAGTCAGACTGTGCTTTCAATACTGGCAGTATGTTGTGATGGTGAGGAAACCTGCCTGAACCTGCCTGCTGAAATACAATAATCACCTGGAGTTCTGTGGCTGCAGGTAATGAATTAAGAGCCCACTACTAAAATGTTCATTAGAGTAGATAAATGTATACAGACTGGCAAAGTATCTGAAGGCTGCAAGGAAAAGGCCAACATTTGCAAATATAAGAATCATGGTGCTGTCATTAGACCAAAAGGCACATTATTGAGGTAAGGAATGTGCATAACTCAGTATATCAAGACCAAAAGAATGGGCTTCTAGAGGTCAGTGGAAGTAGAATGACTGAGAGAAAACGCAAACCCTGGCAGTGGATTCCCAGTTGTCTTGTCAGTAGCATGTATAGGTTGAGGGCTTTTAACTCCAGGTAATAAGACTCCATACTGCTACATGAGGAAAGGCAGGAAAAGAATCTCTGAAAAGTTTATCACTCTATGCTCTCTTCATTAACCCTTTGGGGGTCGACAGGCCTTCTCGGAAACCTGTTCCCAGGGTCGAAAAATATTGGAAAAAAAAAATGATTTTATTTTATGAAATGATAGTTTTTTTTTTAAAATCTAAATGGCTAAACAAAACATTTTTGTGATCAATACTTACGGAGATATGGAGGCTTCAAGTTGACAGAAATTGAACCGCTGACGGCAGCATCGCTGACTTCCAGTTGGCCGGTAATCGTTTTTTTTCTAAAGTTGTTTTCTCATCGATTTAATTTTTTTTTTTTTAGAATAGCTTTTATGGCCTGTGAGACCAATATAAGTGCTGTTTTTCAGATATTCACTCGCTAATTATGACACAATAATGACATAAAGTTTGATCACTTTTTTTCTTACAAAACATGTTTACAACAATGTACAATGTAAAATAATGTTTATAACTATTGTTCAATCATATATATACACATATAGAGTCACTGCACATGTTCCTAGAACTTCTTCAGCCTGTGGAAGTCTCTGAAACGGTTCCATGCACAGTGGTGTTTCACATTCCACACACATAAAACAAGTGTCTTTGCATTGCTGTGGGCGTCCTTTTGTATGTGCACAGACATAACACCTCTTCTGAGCCTTTTTCTTGCAAGCAGTAGCAGGCAGTTTTGTTAGGAAGTGTTCACCATGCCTCAGACGAGAGTGTAGTTGTTGGTAATTTCGTGGGCGGTTTTCTATTGCAGGTGGTGTTCCTTGGTACTTGATTATTTGCCTGATGACAGACAAACAAAGTTTGCCATATGGTGGTTTGTTTGTGGTCTTCAACTTATAAACATTATAAGCATTGAGCATGGAAATGTCCAGAATGTGAAAAAAGAGTTTTATGTACCACTTATAACTCTTTTCTAACACAATCAGCAAACCCAATCTGCATGTCACATTTGTCCACTGAACGTATATTGAGAGTGTAGTCCATCACAGCTGCAGGTTTTAGAAGGGGTTCATCGGTCTCTCTATTCACTCTGCCACTGTCTGCCATTTCATTACGGTGAACTGATGACAACAGTGTGACATCTTGTTTGTCATGCCACCGAAATGCCATAATATCATTGGCAGCAAACGCCTGCACCTCACACTCTACGAGTGCCTGCATCGAACCTAGGCATATGCTTACGATTTGCACGAACTGTTCTGCACACATCTGTCATGTTCACTCGCAAAAAATCACTGAGGGTGGGGCTTGTGTACCAGTTATCAGTATATAATATATGCCCCTTGCCAAGATATGGTTCCATCATTGTTCTAACCACATCACCAGAGATACCCAGTTACTTCCTGGTATCTTTCAATGTATTACTTCCAGTGTACACAATAATATCCAATACAAGACCACTGTAGCAATCACAAAGCACAAACAACTTTATACCAAAGCGTTTCCTTTTGCTTGGTATATACTGCTTGAATGACAAGTCTACCTTTGAACAGAATCAGTGACTCATCAATAACAAGCTTCCTGAAGGGATAAAAATACATATTGAATTTCTCTTTCAAATACAGAAACACATTCCTAATCTTATATAACCTGTCGGTTCTGTCAGGCCTGGTTTTGTCTGAAAAATGTAACATGCGTAACAGTAGCACAAATCGATTCACTGGTATAATATCACTGAAAGCTGGTGTTGCAATCAATCGGTCTGTTGACCAGTATGATTTGATACGGTGCTTATACACATGTGGCATAAGCATTATTGTGGCAAAGAAAAGATACATCTCTGCCACAGTTGTCTCCTTCCACTGGTGTAGACGTGATTTTGGTGAAAGAATCGTGTTTGCCATTGTGTAATCGAAGTATCTGTTGCTTTCCTTGATAATAATGTCCATCAGGGGTTCGTCAAAGAATAACTGGAAACATTCCAGTTCAGTGGCATTGTTCCCAAGTGGACAAGATGGCCGTATTCCACTGTGACTTTCATCAAACTGATGGGGATTGGGAATAAAATTCGCAGCTTCCTGCCAATCCTAGGTGCGGTCTGCTGGTGGGTACTGGATATTTACAGATGGTTGTGGGAGTGGAGGTTGTGGTTGTGGGGGTTGGTGGGTGGGTGAGGGTTGCCTTTGTTGTAGCTGAGCTGACTCAGCGGCGTCGGTGCCAGCATGGTCCACTGCTGGTGCCTCGCGCCTGGCACCACCACCAGTTGCATGCACATTTCTCATGCCAGTTGCAACACTCATCTTCATTTTCACTATCACTTCCTGTTGTACGCCCATGGGATGTACTCCGAGATGTACTCCTAACCCTTGGAAGAGCATATGGCACACTACCAGAGTGCATATACCGTCGTATATACTGACGCTTCACTGGTGAATATTCCCCTTCACTCGCACTACTGGAACTATTTCGAAGGGCTTGGAGTTCATATTCACTATCACTATCATCACCATTGCTCACATCTGAGTCTGGGATATGAGTAAATAGAAGTTTCTCCCTTCGTTCTGGTACAACTGGACGCCACAGCACCAGAGGTGGACAGCTGTGGGTCGTCTGGGTTTTCCTCACTTACACTGGTATTATGGTCACTAGTTTCGGTCACAACCTCCTCAAAACCTTGAAAGTCACCTTCACTGACACCCCCATCACTGTTAGAACTGTCACTGGGGAATAAAAGTGTCCCAATTCGCCGAGGAGTAAGGTGTTTCTTGCTGCGAGGCATGGTGGACAAGGTGTACTGAAATGGTGTTACCACAATGCACCACTGGGTGCCCGATTTTTTTCCTTCTGCGCACACTGACCGGGCAGACCCATTCTCTCATCCCTTGGCCTATCAGCTGTTTCCCGTTTAATTTGAAGCCGCTAGAATTTACGGGTACTAGTACGGCACCAACCCCTGCTCGTAAAACGTACTAGTACGGCACGAACCTCGAAAGGGTTAATGAGGTCTTAAAAAATTCGAGCTAGGCGAGAAGATAAACCTACTGGGATGATTGGGCATGACAAAAGGACAACTCGCCTTTTTTGAAGAACCATTTGATCTTTTGCACAGTTGAAAGGACAAGGGAGTAGTTTAGAGCCTTCCGTGCTGACTGGTGGCACATCAGTCTTCTCTTCATGGGCATTTCATAACCTGTTTATGGGAGCATAAACTCAGTCTGGAACCACATGTAGAGGAGTCCCAGGAGGAATGGGGCAAAAACCAAGGATTGTGGGGCTGTGACCCATCCATTTTGGAGGGCTTAGGCCAGTTCAGTAAGCAGCTGGAACAAAGTCCTAGCAAAGAGTGGGAATGGAACCTATTAATCTGGTAAGTTTTGAGGCATGATTAGGGGTGGGTGGCCTTATGATGCTGGTGATAGGCTCCATAATGATGTGTTGATAGGCCTGGGCACTGTTGATGGAGGGGGAGAATACTCCTTTTTTGTAGGCAGCCAGAAATACCCAAGGACCTAAATCTTGTTGTTGGCTGTGGCAGAAATGACACTGAGCAAAACCTGGACTGCTGATACAATGAAGGATGAGAGAGTGGGTCCTCTTGTCCTATGCCAGTCTCATTAGTGCTGAATGCAGTTGCTGGTCTCAGAGTATCCTCCATGGCAGTGCTAACCAACATTGCTTGCAACATAGTTGATGTGCTACCTTAGGTATTGACCTTCACTTTCAGTCATGCTTTGGATTAAGCATTTTATAAAGTAACAGCTGGTTTTTGTCTCCCTCAAAAATTATTTTACCACTGCATCCACATAAACATGAAGGAATGAGCAAAGAAGAAGTAGAGACATAGAAAGCACATGAAGGAAAGCACCTGAAGGCCAAATTGCAGAACACTCATATCCTGGGACAGTTGTAACCTAAGTGGGTTAACACTTGCAAACAGCCTTAAAGTCCAGGAATGATTCATTGACTTACCATGAGAGTTGATGGATTGTGTGGGAACCCAAACTCTACTTAATTGCAGGAGTATGCATGTGATCTGCAGGTGCAATACATAGGCTCACATTAAGGAATGATATAGGTGTTTTAAGCATTGCCTAAAATTATTCCATGAGACTCCTTTCATTGCCAGCTGTTTGTTCAGCAACTGAGCTGCAGGTTGTTTGCTAAGCGGTGAAAATAGATGAAGGCCTGCACACAAGTTAGATGAGGACCCACATACCATACAGGGTCTGTCAAGCTCTCAGTGAATAAGGAAGTACACTGGGAAATGCCTGTTAATAACTTTGAATGTACTTTGCTTGCCTCCTCTTGAAAAGTACACAAACTCCATCAGAGGAAGAGGTCACTTTATGCCCATAACTTTAGGAAACTCAGAATCACAAAGGATCCTTAAAACAAGACAATTGTAGGATTCTTGCCTTGTACCAAACTTTTGGGTCTGCCTTGGTAGCCCTCATGACAGGTGATCCTAAGAGAACATATGGCAATCACTATCAGGTACTGTTATGGGCAAGATGATCCACCACATGTCCTGTCTAAGGACAGACCCAACAGGGGACTGAGAAAATGAGATGCAAGCTGTAGAGGTAACTCAAATAGTGAGTGCTTCTGGATGAAAGCTGGTGGTTCAGTTGACAGGTAACTGCCTGATGGCTCTAGCCATAATAAGCAAAAAACAAATGAAAACAGAGTATGAGATGAAACTGAGTGGAAAAGTAAGAGATTGTCTTTAGCTAGACTTTGTTTTTGTTTTACTGGCCTACCAATGTGAATATTTTTATTTTAGAATAAAATTAAAATTGAAAGTTGCAATTTTCTTTTTTCTGTCACTGTAAACATTTTCTTGGTTATAGGAATTTCCTTAGATATTTGGAATTTTTTTTACTTTGGATTAAAATTTCTGAAGAATTTAGTACAGTAGACTGTTATATTACAAGGTTTTATTTGGCATGTTTTTGTTATTGCACTATTGAAAAATTGCGGCACAATTTTATACAACACTTCATAAAATTAACATAACACAGTTCGGATTGTGGGAGGGGAAAAAATTTGGAGCTTTGCCTGAGGGATACTTCCCCAACTCAGGCCTCTGCCTGGCTGTGGGTTAGACCATTGAGTCTGCAGGGGATTGAGTTTACATCTTTTAATTGCGATATCTTGTACGTATCTGCCAAGTAATCATGGCTGGGGAAAGTTATGACCTTCTTTAGTTAATTCTTTCACTGGTTTTTTCCTTGCTTGAGAGTCAGGTTCAGGAAATTGTTCATCTGGCAAGAGATTACCAGGTGATGGTTTTGAAGATATGAATGAAGATGATATGAATGAACTCTTAGAAGAAGAAGATGATGATGAGAAGAAGACAGGAGTCCAGAGGAAATGTTGGCAGAGCTCGATGCACAGATACAAGGGAGCCACATAGCAGAAGAACCTGAAGAAAAACAGTTAACATTGCAGCAGTTACATGAGCAGTTCCATGTTGCTGCTAAACTAGCAGACTTTTACACTGAAGAGGACCCTGACAAATCTAGAAGCTGTGCTTTGAAACGGGGTCTAGACCAGCTGATGATGCCGTACCATCAGCTGTATAATGTACTGCAGGGTAAAAGAGCCCAGAGATCCATTACAGAATTTATGCACACTCCAATACAACCATCGACTTTAGTACCAGAACCTCTACCATCCACTTCTGCCGACAACCAACAACCATCCACCTCAACCCAGTAGGGCCAAACCATGCATCTCCACTCTCTTCACAATCAACCATAAGCACCAGCACCCACAATTTAACGTAAGAAATGCTATTATTTCTGTTGCATTTGTAGTCTTAAGCAGTGAAACCATAATATATCATGACAATGAACTACAATTACATATTCACTTTTATTTTTGTAAGATCTGTTGGTCTAAAAAAAAAGTTGTTTGGCTTTTTGGGGGGGGGGAGGGCTCTGGAACGTAACTCTATTTTCCCCATAAGTTCTTCAGTTTATCTAACACGGTTTTACCTAACACGGCGTTTTCAGGAACGTAACTACCGTGTAAATATCAAATATTTTCATATTTCATTGATGAAAGACTTCTTCAAATGTTTGTTGAAAGGTTTTAACCCTTTCAGGGTCCAAGGGGGGTCTCCGAAACTCGTTCTCAGGGTCCAAGAATTTAAAAAAAAAAAAAAAAATATATTTTCTTATGAAATGATAGAGAATCTTTTTCCGATCATAACGCCACAAAAATTATGAAATTTGATAAAAAACTAACGGAATTATGCTTTCGCGAATTTAGCGGCAGCCATGACACTTACGTATCGGCGATTTCGCCCACTTTGAGCCCTATTTTCGGCAAATTCCATTGTCTCAGACAACTAAAATTATAGCTATTTCGCTAGAACTCCATTTCTTCTATCGATTGAGTACAAGAAACCGCCTATTTACCTATTACAACTACCCAAAATAGTGGTCGGAAAATGGCAATTTGGCCAATTTCACAAAAATTTCAAACGATGCCAATTTCAAAATAGGGTCCAGAATAAACAAGGCATACATTCCTGGCACTAAAATAACATCTTCTCTGTTCATTAGTCACGTTTCCAGGCCCCTCTTACATTACGTTTGCTTTTCATTTTGAATTTTTATTCTCTCAAAAAAATAGAAGATTTACTGTTATGTATACAACTGCATCATTGTATAAATGGTATAAATAATATTAGAGCACTTGTGCATGAATATTAGACTCGCCAGTTGATGTGTATTGGATGCATGGTGTGATTTGTTTACTCTTGAACATCGTCAAAAATCGAACATTTTCGCTACTTTGAGCTCAATTTCAAGGTACTTGTCTTTGTCAAACCAATCAAAATCATCTCTATTTCTGTAATATATCTTCCAGTCTATCAAATGAGACCAAGACAAAGAGAATACATCAATAAATACCATACAAAAATAGACTGCAAAGTCGCTGTTTTAAACCAAAAACACGGTCAGAGTTTTTTTTTCCTCATTATGCACTGTGTGGTGCAGGAATTTTTTTATACTGCGCACACTGACCACACAGACCCATTCTATCACATCTAGGCCTAACAGCCTGTTTCTGCTTGATTTGAGGGCGCTAGAATTTAGGCGTACTAGTACGTCAATAACCCCAGGGCGTAAGCCGTACTAGTACGTCAATAACCCTGAAAGGGTTAAAAGTGACCCAGCAATAAAACTTTCAAGGAAAATTGAGTCCCATTTTTACATATTTAAAATGTCTTTATACTGAATGTCTTAGAAAGATTTTGATTTGATTCCCATCCTTGACTTTGAAATCTCAAAAAAAAAAAAAAAAAATACCTGTAAAACAAAATAAAAGACCTGGCATTGTTGAGTTATTGTTTGTGAATTAATTATACAGTGGTACCTCTACTTATAAGCTTAATTCGTTCCAGACGGCTATTCAAGTGCCGATACCAAAGAAATTTTTCCCATAAGAAATAATGAAAATTAGATTAATCCATTTCAGACCCCCAAAAATGCACTTACAAAAGCACCTACAAAAATACACTTACATATTTGTTCGAGTTGGGAACTGCTCGTAAGTAAAGGTACCATTGTATATATATTGTCTTGTAATGTAGGGAGCCACTCACACACACCTTTAGGGAAAAGTGTTAGTATACCACCACTACCACCAATACTACTTCCACTACCTCTACATAGTGTCTTTTGATCTTTGTGTGTTATTAACATATTGAATAGTCATAGTTATGAATCTGTATCAAGTTATCGTTATTGTTTATGCATTGTCTAAAGCTATGTAAAATTCTAAAGTGTATCACTGTTATCTTCTCTATACTCGTTTGTAAGCCCTGTCTCATTTCTTTAATTTTTTGTAATCACTTGTACCAAGCTTTGTATTATCAAACCTGTATTTTTGTATTATAGTTCTGATCCAGATGCTGTATCACAGTCACATCCATTATTATTGCTATTTATTATTATTAATATTAATTATTATTATTTTTAATTATTCTTATATTAATTTTTGTTATTAGTCTTGTTATTAATTATTATTATTGTTTAAACCTTGATATAACAGATGAAATATTTGGCCAGACAAATATCCAATGCAAGGGACTTAGATCATTGCATTGAGATTTTCTTTTAGTAGTAGTAGTGTCTGGTTGGCTCTCCCTACCAAATCTACTGCATTGAGGTTTTGTCTATTAGCAGTAGTGTGTTTGTGTGTTTGATAAGCTCTCCATACAAGACCATGTCTGTTGCATTGGGCATTTTGATACAATGGATTTTTTTTTTAAATGGCCATCCCCTGCCCTCTACTGGTGCATATGTTATACCAGGTTTTACTGTTATTATTACTGACATTTTGTTTTATGATTATTATTATACAATATATTATTACTAAAGTTTTATTATTTTTATTATTCTTACTATTATTATTATAGCATTAGCTATTATTTTTATTACTCTATTACATAGCTGCTGTACTGTTTTTTCAACCTTTTTAAACCATGTACTGTATAAGACAATATTAGCTTTAGTTTTACCCAGAATGCTCTGCATAATATAGGCTTAACAGACCGTAGCTACCACAACATATTGTAGGTCTTCCAGAATTCGTAAGAGTCTTAATAATGTATTTTCTCTAAATATTTATTATAATTGATGAAACTCATGAAGTGGCAAAAACTTAACCAGTCTGTCCACAGGAGGCTAGGTTTTAAATCATGCTGCAAGGGCAATGATCCCTGGAATCAACAGGTGTGCAGGTAGATAGAGCATTAGAGCATAGTGACTATTTTTTTAATTTTACAAGGTAGTTTTTACAGCGAGAAATAAAAGTGAAGGTAGTTGATGGGCTTTTGCTTGAAGCATTTTATATTAAGTGGACAAATACATTTCTAAAATTCTTAAGCTAGTTCTTGCCATCCACAGTGTTAGTGTAACTTTTTTTTATGGAGTTTAATATAATTTTTTTTTATGGAAATGTAGGTCTTCAGAAAGGAGTGAATGCCTTAGGAATTAATGACTTCTTATATCATTTTCTTTTTCTCCGACAGTGTCACAGGGTGGTTACCACAACCCTGCAGATATGCCTATGCAGAACCCCAAAGAACAGATTGCCATGTGGCAACAGAATACTTATATGAGTGACTCTGGCATCCACTCTGGTGCCACCACAAATGCTCCGTCCCTCACTGGGAAAGAGGAGGAGATGGATGCTGAGTGGATGGAGGGCCAGGCACAGCAGGGCTTCAACCAGGCAGCATTCACTACAGAACAGGTAACAAAAGATTTCCTATGTGAAATCTTGTGGGATAATTGACTTTATATAGAGCAGAATTATTTTTTTTAACACTCTCCATCTCCCACTGAAGTAGGATGACTGATGTCACAGTTCAGATGATCCCTTCCAACTGCAACAATTCCATCCCTCCTTCTGAGTGCAAACACTGTACCTCCCACTTTCAGGATTCAAGTCTGGCCAGCTGGTTTCCATGAATTCCTTGATTCCTTGCTCTCACTCTACTGGCATATCAAATCATAAAAACCACTTGCCCCCACTCCTATCTAGCACACTTACAGAAGTCTGTTGGATGTCCAAGCCCCTAACACTCAAAACCTTCTTTACCCTCCTCCCTTCAAATTTCATAGGATGACCCCTACTCCTCCTCACGGCCACCCCAAAGTCATCCTAGTCCTATTTTTTCCAACCTTTCTAAATATCCAAATCACATCAACAACCCCTCCTCAACCCTCTGAATAATACTTTTGGTAACTCCACACCTCCTCCTCCTCCTCCTAATTTTCAAACTTAAAATTCTCTTCAAAATATTTACACCACACAGCTCCTTCAAACACATCTCTGCTGTCTCTAGCCTTCTCCTTGCTGCAACATTCAAAACCCATGCTTCACACCTATACAACAGTGTTGGTACCACTATACTCTGGTAAATTCCCTTTTTTTCTCCTTAGATAACGTTCTTTGTATCTAGGATCACTCAATGCATCACCCACCTTTTTCCTATCATCATTTCTATGGTTCATCTCATAGTTATCTGCTGACAAGTCCACTTCCAAATATCTGAACACATTTACTGCTTCCATATTCCCTTCCTCCAACCTGATATCCAATCTCTCATTGCCTATATTTTTTGATACTCTCATCACCTTGCTATTTCCTGTGTTTGCTTTTAATTTCCTACTTTTACATATCCTCACAGATTCATTTACCAATCTTTGCAACTTCTCTTCAGAATCACCCAAAAGAACTGTGTTATTGACCCAAAGCAACTGTGATAACTCCCATGGCATACTAATTGACACCCTGGCATTCACTTCTTTTACAGCCCCCCCACTATAAATACAGTGGTACCTCGACTTACGATGGTCCCCAAACACACCCTTTTATGTAAGTTTATTTTTTTAAATGCTTTTGTAAGTGTACTTTTAGGGGTCTAAACAGACTAGTCTATTTTACATTATTTCTTAAGGAGATAAATTCGTTTGGTAATGGCACTTGAACAGCATTCTGGAATGAAAAAATATCGTAAGTCGAGGTACCACTGTATGTTAAACAACTGTGGTGACATCACACATCACTGTCTAAGGCCTACTTTTACTGGAAAGTAATCTCCTTCTCTCCTATATACCCTAACTTGTGCCTTGCTGTCTACATAATAGTTGCTCATATCTTATCACATCCTAACCATTCTGCTCTTGTGAACTTGTTTCAATTTTATATATTTTGTCAAGTGTGCTCCTTTCCACTGGTCACCTCATTTCAATCTTTTATTTTTAACCTTTCATTAAATTAAAAAATATAATTGCAATAAAGCTCTTTATTTTTCTAGGTAGATGACATGAATCAACAACTAAACCAGACTCGATCCCAGCGAGTCCGAGCTGCCATGTTTCCCGAGACCCTGGATGAGGGTATGGAGATTCCCTCTACCCAGTTTGATCCTCAGCAACCCACTGCAGTACAGAGGTTGGCAGAGCCCTCACAAATGCTCAAGCATGCAGTTGTGAACTTGATTAACTATCAGGTTAGTTTATAATGATGGTAACTGTTGCTGATCATCAATGCTTTCCTATAATGTGCTTAATTTAGTCATTTCTGTATATTGGTTTCATTATATGCATATGTACCTAAATCTTCTCATCCACCAGACTAATGTTCAGGTTTTAATTTTTTTTCTATACCAGAGGTTTGATATATAGTATTAAATTTTTTTTAGTTATATTTTTAACACATTTGTCATTCCCTGCCAAGGCAAATAAAGTCAGGTAAGGAAAACACATTCCATATCACTCCTTCCCTTGTAGTCTTTCAAAATGTACACAGAAATCACAGTCCATATTATCTCCTGAATTGTTACTTCCCAACCCATCCAGGTAAAGGCTTAGTAATTCATTCATCCAAAATTGAAGTCTGGTTACCAAGTTTTCCTAAATCATTTATAGATATTACCTTTCTCACATTCAAATTACACTCCAAATCCAAAAAACACTTGTCTGCATTCAGTCCAGTCTAACTCGCTCATACATGCTTTCTGGATGCTCAAGATCCTGTTGTTTAAAACCACCTGGGAAGGTCCTTACTCTGTCCATCACAGATTTATACACTTTGTTATTCTGTCTTTCTCTGTCATTTCTAAATGACCAGACAATGAAAACAAATTATTATTTTGCTTCCTGAATTAGATTGTTTCCTAGGTTTCTTCTTTCAATGTCTTGACAAGTTTCCAGCTAAATTAGTAATTTGCATATAATTTAGGTTATGGAATTGTACCCACTTAATGTTTTATAAGTAAATATTTGAAGTAGAGTAGAATATTTGAGATAGTTCATTCTGAAATATTGCCCGTGGTATTGTGCATGTCTGTGTATTTGATATAAAACAAATCTTCAGGAATGTATTATGCTCTTTTAGTTTTCAATTATTTGTACCAAAAATATTTTGCAGTTACATTTTTTATGTATATGGTGATTGCAAAATCATGCAGCTCACAATAATACAGTATTATGTCAGCATAAAGAAAAGGGTTTGGTTTTCATAGTTTTTAACACTGTAAATCTGCTGATCATAATTTTTCTCTGCATGTACTGTAAAATATAGTAATCCCTTGATTTAATAGACTTTGGCAATATTGGGGGATAAAATTTACTGTGTCATTTGATTCAGGAAAGACTGATTGTCTGTTGGTTACAGAATTGTCAGTTATTGTTACAATAATGGCAGACAATCTCATCACTGTTCACAATCACCACACAGTATTCAGTACATTGCTCATATGTGGGTTGGGTAACTTTTTGATCATCTCTTTTAACACTTTCCAAATTATCTTTTAACACATCCCACATCATAACACTTGATATAGGTTACTTAACTCAGCTGATAATGAGTTTAATTCTTAATAACTTTGTTAACAGGATGATGCTGACTTAGCTACACGGGCCATTCCTGAGTTGATCAAGCTTCTGAATGATGAGGATCAAGTTGTGGTGTCACAGGCTGCCATGATGGTGCACCGTCTCAGTAAGAAGGAAGCCTCACGCCATGCTATTATGAACTCTCAGCAAATGGTCGCAGCTCTTGTGCGTGCCCTCTCCAACTCGAATGACTTGGAGACTACTCGAGTGACTGTTGGAGCACTGCACAACTTGTCCCACCATCGTCAGGGTCTCCTTGCAATTTTCAAATCTGGCGGCATCCCTGCTCTGGTCAAATTGCTAAGGTAAAGCAAAATACATTTCTCTCTTTGCTATCTAAGATGTGACAAAAAAATAAAACTCTTGGCATCCTCATAAATATGGATCTAGCCCTGCCTTTTAATTCCTACTTCATTTATGGATTATACTTTTGTTTGTTGTCTATATAGTATAATGACTATTCTTGACTGTTGCTCTCCAGCTTGCTATGTTATTTCTAGCTCACCAGTGGAGTCTGTCCTGTTCTATGCCATCACTACTCTGCACAACTTATTATTGCACCAAGAAGGCTCAAAAACGGCAGTGCGTATGGCAGGTGGGCTTCAGAAAATGGTTGCCCTCCTACAACGTAACAATGTCAAGTTTTTGGCCATTGTTACTGACTGCCTGCAGATTCTGGCTTATGGCAATCAAGAATCAAAGCTCATCATCCTAGCTTCTCAGGGACCACAGGAGTTGGTGCGCATCCTACGTTCTTACACATATGAAAAGCTTCTCTGGACAACCTCAAGAGTTCTGAAAGGTAGTGCCTACATTTTTATGGGATATAATCAAGTTATTTATGCTGTCTGCAAGAAAATTGGTAGTACAAGTACATAATAACCACAGTAATAATAATAATAATGCTAATGCATTAATAATAAAAGCTAAATTCTAATATACTGGTAGGCAGTCATACGACTTAATTACCGTTACTACATAACATAATCCTTAAGAAAGAAGTTGATGAATAAGTAAAATTATATACTGTATCATAATTTATTTATTCATAAATATGTATGCAAAGTAATGGCCAGTGAATTAATATATTATATATTTTTTAATTAATTGAATTGAAGATGTTAGTTTTTTTGTGGGTTAGTTGCCTGGAAGATTTCATATTTGCTTTTTAATTTGTTGCCACGGTTCTCGAAGTGCCAAATGAGTTCCAGTTTTCTCGATCTATTGAAAAAATCTTGATGATTAACATGTTTGAGAAAAATACAATATACACTTTAATACAGGATAAAGGAAAATTTTTCTTAGTGTAGTGAGACAGGCTAAGAAGGCAAAAATTAAATTTTTGATAAGAATGAGATAGATTGTAGGATTATTAACATTTTGAAGATGCTTGCAAAGGATAAGTAAGTGTTGTTCAGCATTAAATTTTCCAACAGTTTTGTCTGTGTGCTCGAGCAACAAACCAGCCATCGTAGAGTCTGGGGGGATGCAGGCTCTTGCTATGCATCTAACTCACCAGTCAACTCGACTAGTGCAGAACTGCCTCTGGACTTTGCGTAATCTTTCTGATGCAGCTACTAAAGTTGTATGTTTTAATTAACGGATTTACTTTATTGTAAATGGCTAATATTTTTTTTATTTCTGGAAAATTTTTACGTATTTGAAAAATTGAGCAAGGGTGACATAGATCTAATTATATATACAAATCTGAATTCTACTTACCATAAGGGTTATATATACCACAAATTTATTTCTGTTTTGTCAATAGTTTCTTAAAATTTATTGGCCTTGCAGGACAACATGGACCAGCTTCTTCAGAACTTGGTACACTTGCTGCGTGCCAGTGATATCAATGTGGTGACGTGCGCTGCTGGCATCCTCTCGAACTTGACATGTAACAACCAAAGGAACAAGATAACGGTTTGCCAGGTTGGTGGTGTCGAGGCACTCGTAGCCACCATTTACAATGCTGGGGAGCGAGAAGAGATTACTGAGCCAGCGGTAAGTTAAAAACATTGAGAATTTGTTATTTGCAATATTGTATATTTAGTCTTAACCATTCAGTCTTTAAAGTAGCAGATGCATTGTTTCAGCCTGTAAATTGAGTGTTGAGGTTGTGTCAAGCTTTCTATAAAAACACATTGATTCTATACATGATAGTCAAGTCCTATTCTGTCCTCTTATTTCATCTGTGCTAATGTCATCAGTGAAATTCAGATCTCAAAGTCCAGAGGAGGGGTGTTAATGTTGCAGTTTTATAACTGTAGTGTAAAGCACCCCTCTGGCAAGACAGTGATGGAGTGAATGATGGTGAAAGTTTTTCTTTTTCGGGCCACCCTGCCTTGGTGGGAATCGGCCGATGTGTTAATAAAAAAAAAATATATATGAAAAAATGTGTGCACTTGGTGAAGGGCCAGATAATTTAACAAAAATATAAATATTGCCCCTCAAGGCAGCAGTGTATGCATTTGTTGAAAGTAGGAAAGAAATAAACTTTTGTGTATAACTATATAAGGTAACATGAAAGGGTGTACAATAACTATACCTAATGGTAATTTTTTTTTTTACGTAGGTATGTGCTCTGCGTCATTTAACTGCTCGTCATCCAGAAGCTGAAGTTGCCCAGAATGCAGCTCGCCTGAAGAATGGCATTCCTATAATAGTGAACCTACTCCATCCACCATCTCGCTGGCCATTAGTAAAGGCTGTGATTGGATTAATCCGCAACCTGGCACTATGCCCCGCCAACCATGCACCACTCAGGGAGTCGGGTGCTATTCCTAGGCTGGTGCAACTCCTCATAAGGGCTTTCCAGGACACTCAAAGGGTAAAGCTTAACTTTTTTTATGTTAATTTTTCATCACTTTATTCCAGTAAAGTTTAATGGTTATATATTTTTTGTAAAACTACAGTGCTTGTAATTAAAGTATGTCAGGTGGAGACACCCAGCATACTTTAATGTCAAAATAATACCCAACCCTGTTAGGTGTTTTGGTGCAACAAAAATTAATACTTGCCTGACAACATGTAGTGGGATGTCATTGGGTTCTCTAAGGCATTCTGCAGTCTCCCTGCACTGTGTGATCTTGAGTGCTGAGCTTGTTTGACATTTTTAGCCATTAACAAATTAATAAGGGCAAGAATAAGTTGCTGATATGACAGTTGCACAGATCACTGGATTACATAAGGAAGGCCATCAAAAGAAGGAAATAGTTGAAGTCATTGGTGTGTGAGAGCATTCAATAATTAACTGGGTGCATTAGTTCTGTGATGGTGATGACATGTTCACACCATGAACATGTCCAGGGAAGCCTAGACAAACATCCCTTGTACATTAACTGTAATAATTTATTACAGTTAACGTACATAGGGGGCATTTGTCTAGGCTTCCCTGGACATGCTCTTGGTGTGGGCATGTCATCGCTGCCATCATGGAACCAGTGCAACCAGTTCCTTATTGAACTCTCATGTCAGTAGTCTTAGGAAATCCTGAGATATCATCCTATAAGTTGCCAGGCCAAAATAACCTTTAGTCTCACCAAAACACCTACCAGGGTAGGGTATTATTTTTGACATTAAAGTATGCTGGGTGCCTTACACATGGCATACTTCAGTGATGAGCACTGTAGGTGTGGGAGACATCCCAGAAAGGGTTGGAGAGAGGATGTGAAGAGTATTTGAAAGGTTGGTTCTTGTTAGATCATAATGACTGGGGACAAGTTGTATTTAGGATTCAAGAAACCATACCATGGGTGGGGTTAGAACCTGTGATCAGAGAGTCCTAAAACTCCAGACTGATGCGTTAGCCACTGGGCCAGCTAGCCACAATAAGATTCATCCAACTAGGTATATTTATACACCATAGGAAGGTTAGCATAGGCACCACTGTGACCACAAATACAAGTTTTTACAGACGAATCTCCAGCTAGCGTGGCTGTGACGAACTCTAGCTCAAGTCCTCTCAAAGCCGTCACGATGACTCACGAAATCGTAATGACACGATTGCAAACAAGCCATACCACGGGCGGGGTTAGAACCCGCGATCAGAGAGTCCTAAAACTCCAGACTGAGGTGGAAAGTTTTAGTGGCTGCACATTAAAGGATATCTTCTTTTTTCAACAAACTGGCCATATCCCACAGATGAGGCTCAAAAAAGAAAACTAAAGTTTCTCATTTTAAATTTTGTAATATATATACAGGAGAACCCCTTCTCCTGTATATATTACTAAATGTAAAAGGAGAAACTTTCGTTTTTTCTTTTGGGCCACCCTGCTTCGGTGGGAAACGGCCGACGTGTTGAAAGAAGAAGAATATACAGGAGAACTCCATGAGGATGTAGAACAGAATTCTTCCTCTGTAATCCATGTGTGTCATAAGCGGCGATTAAAATGCCAGGAGCAAGGGGCTAGTAACCCAGTCTCCTGTATAAATTATTAAATTTAAAAAGAGAAACTTTCGTTTTTCTTTTTGGGCCACCCTGCCTCGATGGGATATGTCCAATTTGTTGAAAAAAAGATATACAGGAGAAGGGGTTACCAGTCAGTTGCTCCCAGCATTTTAGTCCCCTCTTACAACACACATGGCTTATGGAGGAAGCATTCTGTATTAAAGGATATATAGGCATTTTTTTTTTTTTTGTGGATCATTGTAACTGTGATGCCAGTGCTCTTCTGGAAAGACAGTTAAGGAATAAATGATGGTGAATATATTTTCCTTCTTTGGGTCACCCTGACTTGGTGGGAAATTCCCTAAATGTTGAAATTAATTTCCCAGGGAAACATGGTTTTCAACTGTTTATAAATACAAAGTAAATATTTCCGAATGTGCCCCTTACAAATATTAATTTTTTAAAATACAGTACTTATATATAGTGTAAGTAATAGTATTTAATTTGTCTGTTTTTATTTTTGGTAGCAACGGTCATCTGTGGCCAGTGGTGGCTCTGGAAGTATTGGAGCCTATGCAGATGGCGTACGTATGGAGGAAATTGTGGAGGGGACAGTTGGTGCCTTACACATACTAGCACGTGAGTCACACAACCGTGCCATAATTAGAGGACTCAACGTTATTCCCATCTTTGTTCAGGTGAGCTCATCCTAATTTTACCATGTTTGGCAAAGTTTATTAAGTACTTTGTTCAAGTGTTTGCAACATGGTTATAAAAAATTGTTGATGAAAGCTATGTTCAGTAAATTTTATGATTAGGAGAGATTTTAGTGAGTTAGAAATAAAATTTAAAATTTTATATAACTTAAACATGATGGGTTGCACAATTTTGAAAGAAATACGAAGGAAATGCATGGAGGGAATATGTGGGTGTGTTATGGAAAAAGAATCAAATTAATTTAAAAATTTCAGTCTTTATGACCTGTAATACAGTAATTTCATTTTTTGCCTACATAGAGGGTACATCCATTGTGGTTAATTGTATTTTGTATTTTCTCAGTTGCTGTACAACGACATTGAGAACATTGAGCGTGTGGCAGCAGGTGTGCTCTGCGAGCTGGCAGCAGATAAAGAGGGAGCAGAAATGATTGAACAAGAAGGCGCTACAGCTCCTCTCACTGAGTTACTGCATTCACGCAATGAGGGTGTTGGTGAGTGGCATCTCTGTCATCACTATTTTTTATTCAGTTTTATACTTATACTTAATACAAAACTGTGTTTTGGTACTTTGTTTACCTTTGACAGTTGCATTTTTCAGGGGCTGTTGCTAGATTGTATTTGGCTTTAAACTGATGAAAATTAATGGTATGAGTGTGGAGTAGTAAAAAAGGGTGAGGGAGTAGGCTGTAATGTAGTTGGCAGTAATAAGAATTATCTGGATAATTTAGTAAATTTAGAAAATATCAAGGCAGTTCATAAGATATACTGATGAGAACAAATGAAGTGATTTAAATACAGAGGAGGATAGAGAAAGGAGAGATATGTTTTGCAAACTCCAGTACTTCTGTTGCAAGACTGAAGTAATGAGTTATAAACAACAGCCAGCAGCAGTCACAAATACCACTCGGCATAGAAAGAAGTTACTTAGAAATAATTTGTGTGATTTACACACTGTACAGTTAGAGCTTGGGTTATGTTCCTGGAAATTGGTGTCTAAAGTAAAATAGCACTAACTGATCTGAAGAATGCTTGGGAAAAATACAGTTACATTCCAGAGGCCTTCAGAAATGCCATACAACTTTTTTAAAATTTTCCTAATCTTTCAAATAATAAATTTGATCTTATCTCACATTCTAGTTGACATTTAATTTTGACATGGAGTGTGTAGAGAGGGTTTATTGGATGTTTTATTTGATAGAATAGAAGACATACTACTGAAATAGAGATGATTTTGGGTAGTTCCCAGACAGGAAGTAGATTGGAATTAGCCTCAAAGTAATGAAAATATTTTTATTTTTTTCTGATTTTCCTGATGAGTAAGGCTCCTCCTACACCCCTGGTCTGTTTTATGGGTTTTTACTAGGTCAGATTCAGTTACTGGGGTGCTGTAAACCATGACCAATCATTCTTGGTTATATTTTGTTATCTGAGGAATAAGGTAAATCTTTGATTTTTTATGTATTAAAAATGGAAGGCAATTGTAATAAAGGAGAGGTGTGGGATAGTTTATGAATGGCAGAAATGTTGTTTTAGTGCCTGGAATGTCTACAGTGTTTATTTTAGACTTTTTAAATTGTTTTTTTTTTACATAAAACTGGCTAATTTACAAACTTCTGCCACTTGATACAGTAGTTTTGATAGTTGAATGCATAGTTTCTTGTGCTCAGTTGATAGAACAGAAGGCATAGTAGTGAAATAGCTAAGAATTTTGTCAAATCAAGCAATGGAATTAGTTTAATTAAATTAGGACTTGAATTTGGTGCAATCGCCAGTGCATAAATTGTGCATTGTGAAACCTTTTTTGCTACTTAACCTTTTGAGGGTCTGTCCCCTAGTTCTATTCTTTGAAGCCAGGGTCCAAGCTGTAGTACTAACTACTTCATGAGCTCAGCTCACCCAGATAAGCTGTGAGCAGTAAATTTGGGCCTAGATTTGAGAGAATGCCTCTGTGGTAAGTGTGCACCATGTAAAACAAATCCTGCAACACGCAGTGCATAATGAGGAAAAAAACTGCAGCTGTGTTTTTAGATTAAAACAGTGACTTTCGTATGTTTTTTTACAGTTGTATTCACGGTTTCTTGGTCTCATTTGATGGAATGTAGGATATATTACAGAAATAGACATGATTTTGATTGGCTTTAGTATTAAAAATAGCTTGAAATTGAGCTCAAAGTAGCAGAAATGTTCACTTTTTGCCGATGTTCAAGAGTAAACAAATCTCATCACGTACCCAATACACGTCAGCTGCTGGGTCTAATGTGTGTTCATGAATGAGCTCATATTATTTATACAATTACAGTGATACCTCGCATATTTGGCCTGCCAATATCTGAACAGGCCCTGGGAAAGGGCCAAATTATATAATTATTACCGAGACGTCCGAACAGCTGCTCGAATACGGCAGAAGGCTGAATCAAACTTGGCGTGCACTTTAGTGTACTAGTTGGCCACTAGGAGCCGTGCTCTTCGCCTTCCTTTTAGCATTATTACACCTGTGTTTTGTCCTAGCTATCTTGTGTATGGCACCAAAGAGGGCCAGGAATGTGCGTACTCTAGAAAAAAAGAGGGAAATATTGTCGCACGTGGATGCAGGTTGGTCCAAGGCTGGGGAAAAAACTACAGGAGACGACGTGCAGGACTGCCTAGTGTGTGACGAAGACGACCCTGGTGTGCAATCTCTGATGGATGCAGATATTGCAGAATCAGTGTTACACCTGGAACATTCCGAAAGTGACGACGACAATTACCCATTAGATAAAATGGAACACATACTAGCGAAATAGCTAAGAATTTTTTCTAATAGAACAATGTACGTAATTGGTCGAAAATAAGACTCAAAGTGGGCAGAATCGCCGATGCGTATATATCGCTGATACAGCAAAATTCGCGAGAGCTTAATTTCTTTATTTTTTTTTTTATCAAATTTCATACTTTTTGATTTATTACCTTCAGAAAAAGATTCTCTACATTTCATAAGTTTTTTTTTTTTAATGGTTCCTGTGGGGAATTTTCAGATTGGGGGTCTGGATCCTCAAAGGGTTAATTCTGTTATTTTTTTCTATCAAATTTTTTATTTTTGTTGTCACTACCATTTCATTATTTTTTTTTGTTGTTGTGGGCACTGTGAGCACTTAATTTTGGGGGTCTGAACAGTGAGAGGGTTAAGGGACCACCCATCTAATGTTGAACTCGTCTGACTAGAAGTAATTATGTGTAATTTTGAAGCAGATCTGACAAACTGTAATAAATATTGTTAGTAACTCTACTTTTCCCAAAGTATTGTAAAAACTACCCATGAGGTATATATATATTCATCAAAGAAATATTGGACTAAATAAAAATTACCCAAGTTTAATAATAGGAATCCAACACACTTCTTGGCTAAGAGATATATACAAGTTTTCTTTCCAATGTATGGGATAGTGATTCAGGAAAACATAGGTATGCTAAACTCTAACTCTGGACAGCTTACTGATAGTAACATGAATGTTTCATTTTTATAATAATTTCCTCTTCATTCTCAAAAAAAAAAAAAAAAAATAAATACCAGAAATTAACAGTTGTTGAGGATACGAGGAAAACCGCTTAAGAAAAATCAAGCAGAAGCATACGTGGTTTTCCTGTAGTTATTTTTTAAATAATCTGGTAATAATTGTTGGTACTAATGTATAAAATTGCAAAAGCTGGTAGAGGAATTTGGGAGGATATGTAAAGGAAGGAAATGAAAATTTAATATAAAAAAGAGCAAGGCGATGAGAGTAAAAAAAAAATTGAGGCAGTGAAAGATTGGATATCAGATGGAGGGAGGGAATTGGGAGGAATTGAATATGTTCAGATATTTGGGAGTGGACATGTTGGCAGATGGATCTATGAAAGATGAGGTGGGGGGAGGTAGGTAATGTGTTGCAGCATCTGTGAAAAGAAAGAATATCCATGAAGGCAAAAAGGGAAGTGTACCAGAGCATAGTGGTACTAACACTTTTATGGATGTGAAGCATGCTATAAATGCTACAGCAAGGAGGAGGCTGGAGGCAGTTAATATGTAATGCTTGAGAGCAATGTGTGGGGTGAATATTCAGAGAATTCAGAGCAGTGAAACTAGAGAATGAGGTGAGGGTTACCAAAGGTATATTTCAAAGGACTGAGGAGGGGTTGTTGAGGTGGTTTGTGCATTTAGAGTTGATTAGAGTGGAATTGGATGACCAAAAGGGTGTATAATTCTGGGATGGAGGGAAGGAGGAATAGAGGTTGTCACAGGAAGGATTGGAGGGGTGATTAGGAAGGTTTTGAGTGCTAGTAGCTTGAGCATACAGCAGGCTTATGTGATCATGTTAGAGCGAAAAAATGGAGACATTGTTTTTGTTTGATGTGCTGTTGGATTGGTTAGCTGGGCTTGAGTCCTGGAGTGGGAGGTACAGTGCCTGCAGTCTTAGTTATTTGAACTGTAGTGACCGCACTCCTGGCCAGACAGTTATTTGAACGAGTGATGGCTAATGTTTCATTTTTAGGGTCACCCAGCCTCAGTGGGATATGTCTGGTTTGTTAAAAAAAATTCTTGCACATCCCATTTTATCCTTTTTTATCAAGTCAGGAGAGCGCAAAATGAAATCGTTAAAATATTAATAATACAGTATATGTATTTTTGCTGTTGCAGCCACGTATGCGGCAGCTGTGCTGTTCCGCATGTCGGAGGATAAACCTCAAGATTACAAAAAGCGGCTGAGTATGGAGCTTACTAATTCTCTGTTTCGTGAGGATGGTTCCATGTGGCAAGGAGACATGGCTGCTATGCCCCCAGACCTTCAAGATTTTATAGCTCCTCCTGAAGGTCATTATGATCCCATGTATGCTCAGGGGCCACCAAGTGTTCACAGTGGCCACGCTGGGCCTAACTACCAAGGTAAAAGTTGCTTGTGAATTTCCTTAAACTATAGTTAGTAAGGTAAAAAGGGGGAAGGATTATAAAGAATACAACAAAAAAAAAAAGTATTTTGTTTTTCTATGCTAACTATAACTCTTCAGTAGAACAAGCACATAAATATACTCAATAGAGCAAGAAGGAACAGTTGAACATTGATTACAGTATTTTTTGGATGTTTTTGTCTTTATGACCTTTAGGTCTTTTAATAATGTACAGAAACAGTAAGTAATGATGATAATTGGACTGTGATTCCATTTCAATACAGCATGTCAAAATCTATGTATCAGTACACAGTGTAAGTAATACATTTTTCACATGTGGTATCGTGTGTTTTACAGTCACTAACACGAAGAAAAATAGATGTACAATATTCATGATTAATAATTTTTGTTTTATATTCATTAAACATTACCCTCCAAGGAGGGGAAGCCAAAAGGAGAAAATGTGTTAATTTCCCCTCATCTTGGTTATTAATTTGGGGAACACTGCTTGTTTTTATCACCTGTTCATGGTTTTGTGGGTCACTACCCCCACAGCCCAGTCCTGGAAAAGGAATTCCTGGTGACTGGTTCAGAACTGGGCTTTGGCATTAGTGACTCCTGAAAAAATCAACAAGTATACCTGGAGGGTGTTTCGGGGTCAACGCCCCTGTGGCCCAGTCCATGACCAGGTAGTTAGCAGATATGTATTCCCTGCAATTAGCCATTAACATTATGAAGTAGAATACATGGAGGTATTTTGAAATATCTTTCTTTTTATTCTTTAGCCCTTACCAAGACATTTTTGCTCTTGAAAATTTTTCATTTACTTTTTGGTATAGCCCATATGGGATAGAAATCTATAATCAGGAAAACCACATTTAGCCTTACGACTAAATGCTAGAGGTAATAAATCTTAGCTTTCATGCACATACAGAGTGCGCTCATGAAGAAAAAATAGTAAAACTATTAATATAGACAGCTACATACAATTATTGTAGTAAACTTTATTTAGAAAAATAAGACTTAGTTGTTGAATGTAATTTAATGCCCAAAATGCAGTTAATATTGACATAAGAGTACAACAAAAATTTTTGCCATGGGAATGCAATTATTACATATTAAGAATATTTCATACAATTATTCATTACTCTTCTTGGTGGTATGGGATGGAGTAATTTCTTGTCTGATAGGGAAAGAGCTATCTTGGAGACATCAAAGACATATAGAATGATGTATGTCTTCAGCTGTGGACCAGAATTTACAGGTCTGCTTGTCCTTGGTAAAGATTGGAGCATGGAAAAATGAAATGTTGTGCCTGATGGTATTTGGAGGCAATGAAACCTTTCTGCACCTTTCTTTTAGCTTTCGTGAAAGAATAGAACAGAGGATTTTCCAATAAAAATCTGGATGACCTGAGTGGATTGTGTGTTCTTGCACATAGGGATATATTCATTTTGAGTTCGAGTAACATGTGATCAGCCTGGAGGGATTTTCAATCCCTTTTGTACAGAAGCCAAGAGTTACAGTCACAGGTCAAGCACAGCCAAAGAGTCAAACATACCATCTTCTGGCCCTCAAGGGAGTCTTGTAAAGATAACTGAGCAACTTTTGTCAATGTCACCTATACAGTGGTACCTCTACTTACGAGCAAAATTCGTTCCAGTCGGCTATTCAAGTGCCGATACCGAAGGAATTTTTTCCCATAAGAAATAATGAAAATTAGGTTAATCCATTTCAGACCCCCAAAAATACACTTACAAAAGCACCTACAAAAATACACTTACATAATTGTTCGAGTTGGGAGCTGCTCGTAAGTAGAGGTACCACTGTATTAGAGTTGTAAATTTTGATGAATTTGGGGCAGGAAACCTGTTCTTAGCAGTGTCATCATACTTGAGGACATTGGCAAGGGGTTCAGTCTTTCCACTTTAAGATTAAGTAAGACTCCATCAGCTGAACAATAATTCAGTGATTCTCTTTCCACCACCTTCATCTGATTCATCTCTTTGGAATCCTGTAGGGGTAGATCACCAATCTGGTTTTCCTTGCTGCATCTCTATGCCCGATGCTAGGCCACTTTTATGTTATGGTGACCTCTTCTCTGAGAGGGTTGCCACTCTCCCTGACAATTTTTTATGCACAATTTACACATACCTTATTTTTTTTATATAATTTACTGTACTTGTATCAGCACTATTGACTTTGTTGTATAAGATTTTCAAGCACTTAATCCCTGCCTCGGTGGGAGAGGGCCGACTTGTTGAAAAAAAAAAAAATCCAATTGTTAATGTCATGGTGGTCCTGAACATGAGGATAACTTACAGTGAAACATTCTCTCTGAGGTTTAGAACTAGACTACTTCCTATCTTGCTGCCTCATCCAGCCCAGGCAGGAGTTAAGTGTGTGTGATTTGTTCTCAGATGATGAGTACTTTTACTCTTGTCTCGAGGTAATGTCATTCATTTTATGTGCTGTGATAATCCCCTGGAAATTTTCAAGGTTGACCTATAGAAGTAGTCCATCCAGACTTGATGAATGCTAAAGAATAAAAAAAAAAAAAAAATGAAATTAATGCATTTTTGGGGGGGACCACTTTGCCTTGCTTCTGGTATTTCATCTGCCTTGTGTGACATGCAAGGCTTATGAGAGAAGGATTCTAACTTTCTTTCCCATGTTCAGGGTATGATTACTGGGGCAAGGATGTATATTTGATGTTTCTGCTTTTGCAGTTTATCTTAAGACCTAATGTTTTGAATATTACTATAAAATGGAATAGCTTTTCAACCAGTGTCAGTTGTTTAATAGCTATTCACTAGCTATCATTTCTCATTATATTTACTTATACCCAAGTATGAGCCACAGTTGTTTTATGTGAGCCTATTGTATGTTACAGGAAAGTGTAACTTGTGTTTATTCCAGATTATAACTAATTGCCTGAATTGCATTTTCAGGAGGTTACGACCATGTACCTGTGGACTCGATGCAAGGTTTGAATATTGGTTCTCAGCATGGGGGTCCAGGATCAAATTATGGTCCTGTAGACCCCAGGGATCTGCCTCCAGGTCATCCTGGCCATCCGGACTTGACATTTGATCAGCAAATGCCACCACAACCTCCTCGTGACAACAATCAGATGGCAGCTTGGTATGATACTGATTTGTAAGCCATCAGTCAAAATTTAATTTCTTCAGTTATACAGTAAAATAAATAGAATGACCCATAATCATACGAATGCATTCGACCATTGGCTGCCCATTAATTCAGAGTAATTCAAACATACTTTTAATATCTAACCTGCAGGATAGATACCCAAATTTATTCAATATACATGATCTAAATAGAGAAATAGGAGTTAGATTTTTGTGTAAAAGAAGCCTCTGTGGGGAAACAGGTTATTAGCACTCATTGAAACTTAATAAAATATAATGGTAAATTAATCCTGGGCAACTACTGATTTTGTGAAGTTTCATATGGTCGAAAATCCTTCATAATTCAGTAAATCTCAAAGTACCGGTACTAAATTTCGTATGCCCTTCTAATTATTCTTTTATCTATTTAAAACTCGAGTGCATGTGAGGAAGGGCCTTTCCAATTTTTAATTTGTCTCAGGTGCTGCAGCAGCTTTCTGGCTTTTAGTTTTGAGTATAGGCAGCTGTACAGCAAATATGATGTAATGTTGTGCAGCTTGTAAGATAGCTGTTTTCACGGACATACCATTACTGATTGAATAATATGCATTTACTTGTGGAATTATGGTTTGTTAGATCTAGTTGAAGTATTGTGTAAAGGACTTTGGGATAGTGTTCAAAAATTTATATAAAAGTTTGGAAGTTGTATCATTGCACAAATTGTTCAGAATAGTCTTTTACCTTTGTATTTGTATACAGATTCAGTTTAATTAAAAAGTAGATGCAAATTATGATGAATTTGCATAGAATTTATTCATGACTTTTTTTATTATTATAATCATAATAATAATAATACTATTCTGTATTGCGTGGTGAACCATCAGATAGTTGTAAGGTTTGGTCAGTGTTAGCTCTGAATGAGCTTGTGGACTCATGAAACTCATAAGAACTTGTTGGTATTGGTCCACCATAATATTTTTTACAATTTCTCTAGTTAGCTTTGTTGTAACAAAATGTTCTTAATACACTGTAGATTTCACATGTAGAATATGAACTGAGTAAAAGTTCTTAGCTTCTCTTGCTGTAAAGAAAGGACAATCACTTGTGAGCAAAGTTGTAACGGTGATTATTATGTGTTATTTACAGACAGGTTTTTCTGTACCGTTTAGAATTTTTGTAGAAACTGTATTCATTTATTAGATCACGAATCATCCTACTCAGCCTGAGGAGCGATTGAATGTATCCAAAGTCTTGTTTCATGACTCGCTGAACCCCCCCAATGCCCACCCTTCCCATTTCCCCCTTTTTTTTTGTGTTCTGCGGGTCATGTGGAAGCATTTTAATTTCACTTGTTAAGAGGAGTGATTCAAGTTTTAAACTACAGTACTTGAAGAATGTAAATGTTAAAGGCAGCTACCCATTTTCAAGTGATGGGATTAGTTGTTCTGATTTTGCAAGAGTATTTTACTAAAGCCTCTTTTTCTACCAGTTCTAAAGAATTACAAGCATTAGTAAGATACTTAGTCTCTCAGGACAACCAGTCACAACACAAATTTTTGTGAGAATATATTCTCAAATTGCTTGAGTTGCCTTTATCATTTTTATTCATGTAGTTGCACATATTCTGATAATGTGATGAATAATGTAAATAGCCAGAGTTAATTTCTTTGTTTACACTCTCAGTAGTTATTACTGACATCACTTGTAAACATAGTGTTATCTCTGTCTGTTAACTTTTATCACTAGTTTTGGAATACACATGCACTCCTTCCTACCATATCCTGATTTATAATGTGCCACAGTATTAAAGTATAAACTGATTTGCAAGTGAATGAAGTCATAAAAGTTCACTTCTGCCTAATTTTATTCACAGCATCTTGTTTCTAAAATGCATAGTGTGTATATGGGTGGAACCTGACACATTTACCACCATTTACACCAGCAGTTCATATACACACTATGGATTTGTTGAAACTTTTGTCATTCATGATTGATTTAGTTTGCATCATTTCTAGGAATCACTGGTTAACAACACAGCATTCAAACAGTTACAGATGGACATTATTTATAGCAGTCTTTGACACTTGAGTGTTGTGGTTGTTTCTCAGTGTTTTTTTTTTTTAGTATATCCTGTCAAAACACCGCATTTGTTAGATTTGTAGTCTATGTATCAGTTTCATCAGATTATCCAGTGTAAGTGAAGTGAGAAATAGAATGTTTTTTTATGATTGAGAATATTATTTTCCTCTTAACATTATTTAGCATATAAAGACTATTCACATACAAACACATTAGATTGATATGAGTGGAGAGTAAGTGGCTTTGGGAGTTGGAGTGTAAGCAAAGTAACATTTTTGAAAAAAATCAGGGAAACTGATTAGCCAGACTTAATTCTGGAGGTGAAAAGTACAGTGCCCACACAGTGAAGGATGAGTGGGGATGTTAGTTAGAGGATCATTTGAATTGTGATGTTCACATACTTCTGGTGAAATGACTGCTGATTGAAGGATGGTGAATGTACTTTCTTCAGGCTATCCTTCCTTGATTAAAAACAGAAAATGTAAAAAAACATTGAATTATTTGTCTTAACACCACTGCCATGCTCTTATTTCCAGAAGAGCATTGGTATCACAATTTTCCCTGAACTGCAACACCCCCTACCATCCTTCAGAGTGCTAAGTACAGTACATTATATCCCACTTCCAGAATTCGTCTGGTTATTAGCTAACTTTTTTTCTGAATGTTTCATAGATGTTATCTTATATTGAAAACTGCATGTCAAATCTCAAAAGCTACCTGTCTATTAGAGGCTCAAATTGGCATAGTCTTTCTACTCCTGTGGCCCAGCCAGGGCCAGGCTTTTCTAGTGTTTGCTTGGTTGAGCCTGGCCCAAGATGGGATTGGAGTAGAAAAACTCTCAGAACTTATCAATGGTATGGTCAACCAGGTTGTTGCTGTTTGAGGCCTACTGGCCCACATATCTATCACAGCCATGTAGATCTGTAGTAGTAATTCTGTTTCCTCTTAAAGACTTGTAGACTTGTTCTTGCAGAAGAAAGACTCAAAAAAAGTCACAGCATATGATTGGGCCCATTCAGTAACCAGTTTGAGTGCTACATATCATTTGCAGATAAGAAAACCATCTCGATAGAGAACACGAAAAAATTGCAGTGGAGAATAACATGATGTCCAACAGTGACAAGTTCCAACTGCTTATATATGGAAAAAATGAACTCAAGAGGTTCCTTGATGCTGGTGAAGGGCTCTTTACTTAAGGAATGAGATCTATGCTATTATTCCTTGAACTGCATCTAGAAGCTTCCCATTCCACAAGGTGCTTCCCCATGAATATAATAATCAAGACAGACTACAGTAGACCGTTTAGCGCTTCTATTTGATTATAATAATAATAATAATAACAGTAGACCGTTATATTACATGGATTTATTTGCCATGTTTTGGTTATTGCAGGAGGGAAAAAAAATCTGGAGTGTCACCCGTGCGATATTTCCCCAACTCGGGCTGCTGCCTGGCTGTGGGTTAGAACATCGAGTCAATGGGGGAGACCTACCACCATTCCCTGCCACCCTTGTCTCAGCCTTCGGTTCATACGCGTGTAGGACCATTCTCTCCTAGGAGCTAGCTGTGTTTGTGGATTGTGTTTTGATCTTTTAATTGCCATATCTTGTATCTGCCAAGCAATCATGGAACACAGTAGGCATACAAGTGTTGCTGAAAGTGGCAAGAAAAGGTTTAAGCATTTAAATCTTGAAGTTACGAAGAAAACTGAGATATTAGACAGGCTTAAGAGTGGCTCACATGTGGTGGATATAGCAAAAGCTTATGGCCTTAATGAAGGGTCAGTATTCACAATTAAAGAGAATGAGGTGAATATACGAGCTTCTGTAATGAATAACCCTGGATGTCATCTCATGAAAAGAATGACACGTAGATCACAGCAAGTAGTAAATGGGAAACTTACTGCTTGAGTGGATTGAACAAAAAACAAAGAAAGGTGCACCACTTAATTTCATCGTAATTAGGGAAAAGGCCTTACAGTTGTTTAAAGCAGTGTGTAACAAGGAAGGAAGGCCTGAAAAAGTGTGTTTAGCACAGGCTGGTTCCACAACTTAAAGTTGCATAATTAGTTACATAAGTTTTCTGGTGAAAGTGCTTCAGCTGATTATACAGCAGCAAGTAATTTCCCTTCTGAATTTCAGGAAATTAATTCTGAGGGTGGCTAAAAGCCACATCAAGTGTTTAATGCTGATGAGACAAGTTTGTGGAAGAAAATGCCAACAAGAACTTATATCAGTCAGTAAGAGAAAAGTGCACCGGGCTTCAAGGCAGCAAAGGATTGCTTCACCTTGCTCCTTTGCAGTAATGCATCTGGTGATTTCAAGTGTAAGCCCATGGTTATTTACCGCTCTAAGAATCCTCGTGCTTTGAAAGGTGTAGATAAAAACACCTTACCAGTAATTTGGAGGTCAAACCAGTCAGCATGGATGACAGGAAATATTTATTGACTGGTTTAAACATCACTTCATTCCTGAAGTCAAGTTTTACCTGCACAGCAAGAACCTTGCATTCAAGGTTCTCTTCATTCTTGATAATTCCCATACTCATCCAGAAGCTGTGCTGGATGTGACCCCACATGTAAAAGTTGTATTTTTACTCCAAATACATCTTTAATACAACCACTACACAAGACAAGTTATGGAAAAACTAGTTGCATCAATGGACTCTGACTCCAACCTGGCAGTACCAAGCTTCTGGAATATATTTAACATTGCAGATGCCATCAGCTATGCTAGAAGTGCATGGAATGAAGTGCCCAATCAACATTAAATGCAGGCTGGGGAAAGTTATGGCCTTCTGTAGATATGAATGAAGATGTGAATGATGATGAAGACAGGAGTCCAGAGGAAATTTTGGCAGAGCTCGATGCACAGATACAAGAGAGCCAGATATAAAGATGAACAACAACCAGAAGAAAAACTGTTAACATTGCAACAGTTACGTGAGCAGTTCCATGTTGCTGCTAAACTAGCAGACTTTTTCACTGAAGAGGACCCTGACAAATCTAGAAGCAGTGCTTTGAAATGGGGTCTAGAGCAGCCGATGATGCCTTACTGTCAGTTGTATAATGTACTGCAGAGTAAAAGAGCCCAGAGATCCATTACAGAATTTATGCACACACTAATACAACCATCGGCTTTAGTAACAGAACCTCAACCATCCACTTCTGCCGACAACCAACAACCATCGACCTCAGCCCAGTAGGGCCACACCATGCATCTCCACTCTTCACAATCACTGACATACACCAGAACCACAATTTAAGGTAATTAATATTATTTCTGTTGCATTTTTATTTTTGTAATATCTGGATATCTAAAAAAAAAGTTGTTTGGCTATTTTGGGGGTCCCAGGAATGTAACCCTATTTTTTCCATAAGTTCTTCAGTTTATCTTACATGGATTTACCTAACATGGCGTTTTCAGGAACGCAACTACTGTGTAATATAACGGTCTACTCAACATATAAAATGTAATATCACGAAATAGAACGAAAGGAACATGGGACACCTCTGGGTGTAATAATGTTGGCTGACCTTTCAAAGAACACAATAAATCAAACATCACAAAAAGCCAGGAAACTGAAGGAATGGTTAATGAGAACTTTCAAAACAAGGAAAATAGTACCAATGGTGATACTTTTCAAATCACTTGTATGACCCTAGTAGGTTTAGTGCTTCTTTTTTATTATAATAATAATCAAATTAATTGTGCTCTTTCTGAGTATTTAGTCACAATACACATGCATGTACAGTGGACCCACGGTTTTCGTACTGCTCCAAACTCAAACAATTATGTAAGTGTATTTTTGTAAGTGCTTTTGTAAGTGTATTTTTGGGGGTCTAAAAAGGACTAATCTAATTTCATTATTCCTTATGGGAACAAATTCATTTGGTAACGGCTCTGGAACAGCATTCTGGAACGAATTACGAAAACTGGGGGTCCACTGTATATACACAACCATCTTAATTTTTTTTTAACAAACCAGCTGTATCCCACCAAGGCAGGGTGACCTAAAAAGAAAAAAATTAAGTTTTTCTTTTTAAATTTAGTAAATTATACAGAAGGGGTTATTAGCCCCTTGCTTTTAGCATTTTAGTTGCCTCTTATGACACACATGACTTACAGAGGAAGAATTCTGTTTCACTTCCCCATGGAGATAAGGGGAAATAAAGAACAAGAACTATTAAGACAATATAGAATTTTGTTTAGGTTAAGCAATTCTTACATGACACTGTGAATAACAACATATGTTAAAAAAAAACTATACAGTAGGGCCCCACTTATACGGCAGGTTAGGTTCCAGGCTACTGGCGGAAAGCAGAACTTTTTTTTTCCACTTATAAATGACAGATAACAAGTTTATACTAACATATATTAAGTTAACATTAGAACTAGGCATTAAAAAAATACAAAGTAAAATACACACGCAGTATTTGTGGTCTTAATGTAGGGTGAGAGGTGAGTTTTATTTGTAGGAAGTCAGGTTTGGGAAGTATGGTATCCAGCCAGGGCAACCCTTCCCGCCCCACCCCACGCACACGTAATGTAAACACACCAGGCGAACGCGTCTGGTTTTCGTCACTCTACATTGTGTACAAGTTGTCTCCACGTTGATACAGTAGAATAAATAGAGAAACACTCCCATTCTCATGTAACACCATTTTTAGAAGAAATGACGCTCTGAGTGAAGACATACGAAAGAATAATTTTCTAGTTACCCCTCAGTAATATTATAGTGTACACATTTTCTCTGATGTTGGACTGCAAGTCGCCTGGCTACCACATCTCTTACTTATGTTAATATATTCTACTGTGGGGTGTATTTATCATGTTTATATGTTATGTAGTGTGTTTATTACATAATTTTGAAAAAAATTATCATAGATGGATTAAAGGAAATGTCTATATTAACGTAATATATGACATTTAATGCTCCCTAGAGATTACATATTATTATTAATATGGCATCAAGTGTAGAGAGACTCTTAGTGATTTTAATGTGTACTTGCATGCCAGCACAGTGTGTAAGTATATTTAGATACAGGTACACATAAGTATAATTATCAGAGAACATATAAAATATGCAATAACTTTAAAACACTTGAAATTTTGGATCAAACTTTTAAATGGAATTTCTACTGCAATTGAAATTTATGGGAAAAGTAACTGAAATTTTATGATTTTTTTTGAGGAGGATTACTCATAGGTATATTTTATTTAAAAAAATAGTTTTTCAGAAAATCCTTGAAAATGCCTTGAAGTTTCCAGACATAATAGATGTGCTCACGGAGAATGTAAACAAACCTTGTGGGGTATAGCAAGTTTTGGTCATAATTTGAAATTGCTGTATTAGTGGAACGCCGTAAAGCGAGGCCCTACTGTACATATCATCTTGGCGGTCATGCGGGGTTGAGCTCCATCTAAATTGCGTTTACTGATAGTCGCTGAGGAGACAGAGTGCAGGAAATAAGTGTGTGTAACCATAAAGTGCATATACTCATTTGAACCAACATAAGAGGAATTGCAGTGAACACTAAATAGAAAAAAATATGGACTATAGTGTAAGTTCTAGAGTGCCGGTGGAGTAACGGTTACTGTGGGAATAGGCCTGGCCAGCGCCAGCGAATTATTGCCAGATACATTTAAAATCGGAGGTGGAAATTAACAAACAGATATTGAACTAAGTAATATAGGGAGTGGCAAGGATATATACGTATGTGCAGTGACACAGTGAACTAAATCTGTAGTAAGAGAAATCGTAATAAATCCCCAGTATAGCGTAAAATATATGGTGTAGCATATGGAAATATACTACAAGGATTGGCACTAGTGAACTATTGCCAGAGGTCCTGAGAAGTGGAAATAACAGATAAGTAATTACTATCTGGCCTGGAGTCTACCTGGAGAGAATTCCAGGGGTCAACGCCCCCGCGGCCCGGTCTGTGACCAGGCCTCCTGTTGGACCAGAGCCTGATCAACCAGGCTGTTATAAGTAACAAAAACAAGTGATGGTGGCATTGATGTGCAGGGAATCACAGTACGTGTATACATAAATGGAGTATACAATCGATGTGAAGTGTCTTTCTCGTTGCCACTACTAAGCGTGAAATAAATTTTTCATGGAAGTGTAAGGGGAAATTACCGGAGGCCTAGGTACCGTGTGGAAAATAAAGCAATGACCCCAGTAGTATAGTGCAGTGAAAAGAAAAGCGTATCTTAAATATAGTGTATATCCTTGTAATAACTAGTGTACAGCACAGTGATAAAATACTAGGGATAAAATAAGAGTAAATTAAAAACCAATAGACAGTGTGGCAGTGTGGGTCACTCTACTTGCCCTGGTGTTGACATGTGACAAGCGATATTCATAGATTTGAGTTACCACATAGTATAACGAATGGACTAGGATATCAGGACATAATACAGTGGACCCCTGAGTATCGTAATTAATCCGTTCCAGGAGCTATTACTTAACACGAAGTTTACGAAATTCGAACCCTTATTTCCCATAAGAAATAATGTAAATACAATTAATCCGTTCCACAAAAAATATTCACATACAAAATAATTAAAAATAAGATATATATATATATATATATATACATTTACTTACCTTTATTGAAGAGTTGCAGGCATCTGGAAGATAGGGTAATGAGTAATGAAGGTCCTCTTGGGCATTTTCTTCCAAAACAGGCCTGTTTCATCACAATTAAACACTTGTTGGGGGAGGAATTCTTCAGCCTCTACGAAGGGGAATCCCCACTCCCTGCATGCCTGCTACACTCCCTGCATGCCTGCTACACTCCCTGCATGAATGCTACACTCCCTGCATGCCTGCTAAACTCCCTGCATCAATGCTAAACTCCCTACATGAATGCTAAACTGCCTGCATGAATGCTAAACTCCCTGCATCAATGCTAAACTCCCTGCATGCCTGCTAAACTCCCTGCATCAATGCTAAACTCACTTCATCAATGCTAAACTCCCTGCATCAATGCTAAACTCCCTGCATCAATGCTAAACTCCCTGCATCAATGCTAAACTCCCTGCATCAATGCTAAACTCCCTGCATCAATGCTACACTCCCTGCATCAATGCTACACTCCCTGCATGCATGCTACACTCCCTGCATGAATGCTAAACTCCCTGCATGAATGCTAAACTCCCTGCATCAATGCTACACTCTCTGCATGAATGCTAAACTCCCTGCATGAATGCTACACTCCCTGCATGAATGCTACACTACCTGCATGCCTGCTAAACTCCCTGCATCAATGCGCTGTATAACCCCTGTGGTTTAGCGCTTCTATTTGATTATAATAATAATAATCCCTGCATGAATGCTAAACTCCCTGCATGAATGCTAAACTTCCTGCATGAATGCTAAACTCCCTGCATGAATGCTAAACTCCCTGCATGAATGCTAAACTCCCTGCATCAATGCTAAACTCCCTGCATCAATGCTAAACTCCCTGCATCAATGCTAAACTCCCTGCATCAATGCTAAACTCCCTGCATCAATGCTAAACTCCCTGCATCAATGCTAAACTCCCTGCATCAATGCTACACTCCCTGCATCAATGCCACACTCCCTGCATGCCTGCTAAACTCCCTGCATGAATGCTAAACTCCCTGCATGAATGCTAAACTCCCTGCATGAATGCTAAACTCCCTGCATGAATGCTAAACTCCCTGCATGAATGCTAAACTCCCTGCATGAATGCTACACTCCCTGCATGAATGCTAAACTCCCTGCATGAATGCTACACTACCTGCATGCCTGCTAAACTCCCTGCATCAATGCTAAGCCCCCTGCATCAATGCTAAGCCCCCTGCATCAATGCTAAACTCCCTGCATCAATGCTAAACTCCCTGCATCAATGCTAAACTTCCTGCATGAATGCTAAACTCCCTGCATGAATGCTACACTCCCTGCATGTCTGCTACACTCCCTGCATGTCTGCTAAACTCCCTGCATGCCTGCTAAACTTCCTGCATGAATGCTAAACTCCCTGCATAAATGCTACACTCCCTGCATGCCTGCTAAACTCCCTGCATGCCTGCTACACTCACTGCATGAATGCTACCACAGGGGTGCCACTAGGAAGCTTCTTTGGACCCATGGTAACTTATTTCACAGTGACAGTCACTAAACCACCAAAAAAGACACCAAATGTATTGTGAATGTTTGAAAGAGCGCGCTGGGTAATGTTCTCTCAATGGTAAACAACACTTCACTGGCGGGCATCCTGCGTCCTGCGCAGGCGCGGAGCAGGCGGACAGGTCTAATACGTTACGAAACACGAGCCAGTTTACAATTCTTGAAATCGAAAAAAACTTACGAAACACGATTTTTACGAAATAAGAACCTTACGAAACTCGGGGGTCCACTGTAGAAAGACCTAGTGAACCCAATTGGCAGTGGAAAACACAAGGATAGTGATTAAAGAAAATGAAAGTGGTTTAAAACGTGGCATCGCATGATAGTGCAGGCACCTGAGTGGTGTGTTTCAGTCATATGTCTGGCAGTGCTGCCAGGCAGCCACGGAGGCATACCATACACAAACATAAAACACCATATACACCATATCACAATATCCTGTCTAGACCAGTGTGAGGATCTCAGTAAGACCAGTAAATTAAAATATACATATATGAGTGATCAGAGAGGAATAAATATGGAAAGAGTTATACAGTGAACAAACCGAAGTAAATGCATATTATAACAATAATATAATATAATGTGTAGTAAGTCTCCATAATCAGTACATCCCACATACCCATGCATTGACCTCATCACCACTCCTGAGTGCAGAGCAGTAAGGTAAAGTGAAAATCGGGTTCTAGTGGTACACAGTTGCAAATAGGATACAGGCAGGATGACAGTACAGTATACCTGTGGGACATGTGAAAAGGCTCTTGGGAAAAAATCCAGAATCACATGCAACCTTTGCTTTTCAAAACATCACGTCACATGTTCAAGAATTAACATAGCAACCAAAAATGACATCTATCTAGAAAGGTGTTTCTGGATCTGCAACAAGGATGTGGAACTATGGACAGATATCAGGAAAGCACTCAGGAGGTTAATAAACAATAAGCATGAAAAAAAATAGGAACTATTGAATAGTCTACCCGGTATATATAGAACATGGGAAGATAGGAGAGGAGTAAAGTCTAACACACACAATGACCAGTCTACAACAATTGACCCAAAAATAAACAGTCATCCACTGGAAAAAACACAGGAGACAAAAAAATTAGCTAACTCAGCCCCCCAGCCCTAGGACTGACCCAGACCCAGCCCCCAGCCATATTGAAAATCCAGATTTGGTTAAAGACTCCTCCACAGCCATCACAGCCATAACCTCTAGTACAGATATAGTAGGGGAGTCCTTTTCCAGGGAAAATGTTGGCCCCATATTATCAAAGGAGGAAAGCGCAGATAAAGAGGAAAACCAAGGAGTGGAAAGACAGGAAGAAAACGCAGATAATTTGGCAGATCTTTGGGAAGACACAAAATCAGTAAATATAGGCAGTCAAAACGTTTGCAGATTTTATGCAAAAGGTATGTGCCTATATGGCAGAGCTTG
>WNWK01017944.1:0-41197 GCA_009830355.1 Cherax destructor
AGTCATATCTCGTGTTACGATGCTGTCAGCTTACGATATTTTCGAGTAACGATATTTATAACGTAAAAAATGATTGCAAGTAACGATGTTTGCTTTGCTAACGACATTCGTGCCGGACGTGTCCACGTGGCGCCCAGCTGACGCACACTCAAGGAGCGTCAGTGTGCTATTGTTTACAAGCGGAGCGACCACCCACCCACACCCACGCATTCATACCAGTATATTGTCATTATTCCACTGTTTTTAGTGCTTGCAACTGCTAAATAAGCTACCATGGGTCCAAGGAAAGATCCTAGTGGTAAGCCTGTGGCAAAGAGGAACAGAAATACATGTACGATAGAACTGAAGAAGGAGATAATAGAAAAATATGAAAGTGGAGTGCGTATCAGTGAGCTGGCCAGGCTGTATGGTAAAGCCTTTTCTACCATCGCTACCATTGTGGCCAAGAAAAATTCACGTAAAATCAAGGAAGCTGTTGTTGCAAAAGGTTCATCTGTGATCACAAAACACAGACCACAAGTGCTGGAAGATGTGGAAAGGTTGTTGTTGGTGTGGATCAACGAGAAACAGTTAGCAGGAGATACTGTTTCGGAGGCAATAATATGTGAAAAAGCAAGGCAGTTGCATGATGATCTCGTTAAGAAAATGCCTGCAACGAGTGCTGAAGTGAGCGAATTTAAAGCCAGCAGAGGCTGGTTTCACAAATTTAAGAATCGAAGTGGCATACATAGTGTTGTGAGGCATGGTGAGGCAGCCAGTTCTGACAAAATTGCGGCTGAAAAATATGTGCCTGAATTCCAGGAGTACATAGAGGCTGAACAATTCCTCCCCCAACAAGTGTTTAATTGTGATGAAACAGGCCTGTTTTGGAAGAAAATGCCCAACAGGACCTTCATTACTCAGGAAGAAAAGGCACAGCCAGGACATAAGCCTATGAAAGACAGGCTAACTTTGATGCTTTGTGCTAATGCCAGTGGTGATTGCAAAGTGAAGCCTTTACTGGTGTATCTTTTGAAAATCCCGAGTGTTTGGCAGATGCGGTGTCAGCAAGTCTAACTTGTGTGTGATGTGGAAATCTAACAGAAAGGCATGGGTCACAAAGGACATTTTCTTAGAGTGGTTCAATGGCGTGTTTGGCCCCAGTGTGAAGAAATATCTATTGGACAATAATTTGCCACTTAAGTGCCTCCTGATAATGGACAATGCTCCTTGTCATCCTCCAAACTTGGTAGAGAAAATTGTGGAGTAGTTTAAATTCATCAAAGTGAAGTTCTTGCCCCCTAATACCACTCCTCTCCTCCAGCCCATGGACCAGCAGGTCATTTCCAACTTTAAAAAACTCTACACCAAAGCAGTGTTTCAAAGTGCTTTGATGTGACCACAGACATGAATATAACCTAAGAGACTTTTGGAAAAACATTTCCATATGCTGCATTGTGTAAACCTTATAGGTAAGGCTTGGGAGGAGTGACTACCAGGACTTTGAACTCTGCCTGGAGAAAATTGTGGCCAGACTGTGTCCTAGAGAGGGATTTTGAAGGTTTTGGGGCTGAGCCTCAGAACCCTGAGCCTGAGCCTGAGCCTGTTGTGGAAGAAATTGTGGAATTGGGCAAGTCTATGGGGTTAGAGGTGAGTGGTGAGGATGTGGAACAGTTGGTGGAGGAGCACAAGGAAGAGCTAACCACTGAAGATCTGCAAGAGCTTCAACAGCAACTGGAACAAGAGACCAGAGGTCAGGACAATGGTTCAGAGGAGGAGGAGGTGGAACAGAGATGGAAGAAGGTGCCTTCTAAAGTGATTAAGGAGATTTGTGGAATGTGGAGCAGGGTGCAAGGCTTTATGGATGAATATCACCTAACCATGCTGCTGCAGGCCGTGCTGGCAACCTGTACAATGACACAGTGGTGTGTCATTTCAGGGATGTGTTAAAGAATCGCCAGACACAGAGCTCCCTGGACAGATTTATTGTTAGAAAGAGGTCCAGTGACTCTCAAGCTGGTCCTAGTGGCATTCAAAGAAAAGGAAGTAACCCCAGAAAAGAACTTGGTACCTGCAGTGTTAATGGAAGGGGATTCCTCTTCCAAACACTAGCATACTACTCCACCTTCTCCCCTCCTCCCGTCCTCCACACATCAACAACTCTTCAATAAATGTAAGTGACATGTTATTGTACAATATTTACATGTGTATTTAGTTATTCTTCATTAAATTGTGTATTATTTAATGTCAAAAAGTTCTAAAAAATATTTTATTTAACTACTTTTGGAAGTCTTGGACGGATTAAATTTATTTCCATTATTTCTTATGGGGAAAATTGATTCGGGTAACGATTGTTTCGCCTTAAGATATGCCCTCTCTGACGGATTAATATCGTAAGTCGAGGTACCACTGTATATGATATTTTTGTAATTGTGGTTTAAATAACCCATGGAGAGGGCTGGTGAAGTTCTTTACAGATGCAGCAGCTAATCATGAATGTAAGTATCATCCTAGACAATAAGACCTTACTGTTGCAACTCCCCCATACTAGAACATGTAGTGAGAACCTTGATGATAAAGTAAGGAAAATAACATAACAACGACAAATTACTAAAAATATCTACATGGATGACAGCCAACAAACTTACACTCAACACTGATAAGACCTTCTATATTACGTTTGGTAACAGAGCAGGTGATGCACAATTAAACATTAAGATCAACAACACTCCTATTGCTAAACATAATGAGGGCAAATTCCTGGGCCTTCACCTCGACAGTAACCTGAAATTCAGCACTCATATCCAACACATAACAAAGAAAGTGTTCAAAACTGTGGGGATCCTCTCTAAGATACGTTACTATGTACCACAATCAGCCCTACTCACACTATACTATTCACTCATCTATCCCTACCTCACATATGCCATTTGTGCTTGGGGCTCAACAGCAGCAAGACACCTAAAGCCAATAATAACCCAACAAAAAGCCACAGTAAGAATTATCACACAATCCAACGCTAGGCAACACCTCCCCCCCACTCTTCAAAGACCTAAACTTACTCACTGTTCAGAACATCCACACTTACTACTCTGCAATCTACATTTATAGAACCATAAATACCAACTTTAACCCTGAGCTAAAACACTTTCTTGACAGGTGTGACAGGACCCATAGACATAATACCAATGTACATAAAAGGGCCTAAAATCTGGAACTCCCTGCCTGAAAAGTCTAGAACTGCAGACACAACCTCCATTTTCAAAAGCACCGTTAAAAACATCTTATCTCACTTACCGGTAGCTAACCACATGAAAACTACTTTATCTTGCACATATCCACAACAAAATTACACTTATTGATATCTGTGATTCCCCCTTAATTTGCACATGACTGTAACCAAGATTCTAATACAACTATTGCTTCATAATTCTTAAGCTAGTCATAAGTTTGCCTAAGACACTCCAATATAGAAACTGTATCATGCCAACACATCACCATTTCCATTAACATATAAACTAATTGTTAAATTCTTATATTTTTATACTACCTCAATTTTGTAAACCTAGTTAATCACTACAATTACCTAACCTTAATAGTACCAGTATAATCATTGTGTCACTATAGAGTAAGATCTAGTATAAGACTGCCTGAAATGCCTAGGCATACCTAGGCATATTATTGGCCTTCTTGTAATAAATAATTCATAAAATGTATTAATAACATAATATGTAAATCCCACTTTGTAATATTATCAGAAATAAAGTTAATTTGATTTGATTTTATTTAATTGCTTATATATTCACATTAAGGGTTCATAAACAATAAGTTTAGGAATTACAAAGAGAACAAAGAGGCAGTCTGTTATTACTTAAGGTTGGATTATAATTACAGGTAATGAGGATAAGAATACAGCCTCTCCTCACTTAATGACGGAGTTCCATTCCTAAGACCACGTCGGTAAACGAATTCATGGCTAAGTAAAGAGCATACTATAATGGTAGTGGGTTTGTGTCAACCATCTTTGATATTGTTTTAATGTCACCTTTGCATCATTTATAACATTTCTGGTATATTTTTAAATGTTTATACAGTAGTGTACTGTACAGTGGACCCCCGGATTACGTACTGCTCCAAACTCAAACAATTATGTAAGTGTATTTTTGTAAGTGCTTTTGTAAGTGTATTTTTGGGGGTATAAAAGGACTAATCTAATTTACATTATTCCTTATGGGACAAATTTGTTCGGTAACGGCACTTGAATAGCATTCTGGAACAAAATAATGACGTAATCCAGGGGTCCACTGTATATTGTAATAAACAGAATAGAGGAAATCAGCTCTAATATACAGTGGTACCTCGAGTTTCAGCCATAATTTGTTCCAGAAGGCTATTCGAGTGCTGTTATTGAACTAATTTGTTCCCATAAGGAATAATGCAAATTAGATTAGTCCGTTTCAGACCCCCAAAAATACACTTACAAAAGCACTTACAATAATACACATACATAATTGTTCGAGTTGTACGAAACTCGGGGTACCACTGTACATTATTTAGGTGTGCATACTGGTCAGAGAGGCCATAGTAAGTGTGAGTCGTCGGTAAACGAGTATGTTGCTAAGTGAGGAGAGGCTGTATGTAATTTTTCACATATTTGTGGTTGAGAGAATTGCTTAGCATATTAACATATGTAATGTATTGCTGTACTGTACTGTATGGTGTCCCATGGCCTGGTAGACAACACTCTTGCCTCACACACTGAGTGTCCATGGTTCAATCCCCAGCCAGGTGGAAACGTGGGGTGTGTTACCTTACACCTGCTATCACTGTTCACCTAACAAGCAAGTAGGTACCTGGGTGTTAGTTACCTTACACCTGTTGTCCATATTCACCTAGCAAGCAATAGGTACCTGGGTGTTAGTTACCTTACACCTGCTGTCCATGTTCACCTAGCAAGCAAGTAGGTACCTGGGTGTTAGTGGACTGGTGTGTGTGTCACATCCTGGGGGACAAGATTGAAGGACCACAATGGAAATAAGACAAAAAGAGTCCTCGATGATGTACTGACTTTCTTGGGTTATCCTGGATGGATAACCTTCTCTACCCTAGGTTATCCTGGGAAACTAACCTTTCAGGGTTAAAAATCCGAACAAATTCTTAGCTTACAATCTGTTTGACTGCTCAGAGGTTGGGCCACATGTAGCAGATGGAGAATCGAACCTCTGTCATTCTTTATGATTAACAAGGCACACACAGGTTTATTGTTTCATGTAAGGTATCAGTATACAATAAGTGTCAGGGGCCCAAGACTGTTCAACTGCCTCCCAGCTTACATTAGGGGATTACCAATAGACCCCTGGCTGTCTTCAAGCAGGCACTTGACAGGCACCTAAAGTCAGTACCTGACCATCCAGGCTGTGGTTCGTACGTTGGACTGTGTGCTGCCAGCAGTAACAGCCTGATTGATCAGGCCCTGATCCACCATGAGGCCTGGTCACAGACAGGGCTGTGGGGCATTGACCCCTGGAACTCTCTCCAGGTAAACTCCAGGATACCTGACAGACAGATGTCCTCGTACAATAGAACCCTTGTATCCGTGGTTTACCGTTGCCCGGAAATAACTCTTAATTTTGCTTAATAAGGGCACCAAAGTACAAAAGCAGTCATGGTGGCAGTTCTACAAAGCCTAAGAGACGCAAAGTGCTTCCCATTGGTGAAAAAATGCTAATTCTCCACTTAATACAACAAGAAAGAAAATTGTATGGTGAGAGTGCTAAGATGTACGGCAAGAATGTGTCTTCCATTGGTGAAGTATAATAATCTATAATGTATTTTATTATTATTTAATGTTGGTAATGTCTTATTGTGCATAATTTATCAATTAAACCTTATCATAGGTATGTATGTAAACAAAAAATTACTCATATGTGGGGTTCACTACCATCCCCAGTTTCGGGTATGCAAACAAAAAAATTACTTACATACAGTATAGGGTTCACTACCATCCCAGGTTCCGGGTATCTGCGGTAGGTCTTGGAATGTATTCCTCACGGATATGGGGCAACTATTGTATATAAGCAATCAATTAGTCATTGCCATTTTTGTCTTAAATTAGGCTTACGTTAGCCTGAAATGCTCTGCATAACTATGGGCTTTCTGCCTTCACACCGAAATGCCACCCATCTCTATAAAAATATTGTATCATGCTGAAATAAAAATTATTTATATTATTATTTTTTTCAATACACTTGACTGTCTCCCACCAAGGCAGGGTGACCTAACAAGAAAAACAAGTTTTTCTTTTTAAATTTAGTAACTTATACAGAAGGGGTTACAAGCACCTTGCTCTTGGCATTTTAGTCTCCTCTTATAACATGTATGGCTTTTGGAGAAAGAATTCTGTTCTACTTCCCCATGGAAAATTATTATTATTATTATTATTATTATTATTATTATTATTATTATTATTATTATTATTATTATTATTATTATTATCTTCTCAAAAGTCACCTACTCACCCTATACTAAATACTCATACTGTAACAAACTTCCAAACCCAATATTATTTTACTTAAGAAGATCTCATTTTGATATGTTCATCCTCCTTAACACTTGTTGCAATCTCATATCATCATATTGTCATTTAAAATCTTATAGTATCATCATTTTCTTAATTTGAAATAAAATATATACCTAGATAAAACTCTAAAAACTATTTCTAGTATTGTTATTATACTAGTATAGCATCAACATACTGTAATTTGAAATAAATTCTACAACTAGATTAAACTCAACCAATTTCTCTTGTATTGTCTTTAAATAGTATGTATAACCATTTAATAATTTAAATAATATAGAACTAGAATAAACTCAATCAATTTCTTTAGCATTAAGTACTTAGTGAATAAGCCTCTAGAATAAACTGCCCCTAATGCCATGGCATGCCAGTGGCTCTCCTTGCATTACAGTTTTATAATTGTATTATATTTGTAACTACCAATAACATTGTACACTTGTAACATGCATTGAAATAAAAATTATTATTATTATTATTATATTATTATTATTATTATTATTATTTAAGGGGGGCTAAGATATTGGTCCATATATGGTCAATTATGGTTGCACTCGTATCAGTAAGCCTGGTTGGTTTTGTTATTGTTGGTATGAGAAGTGTGTTGTTCATATTGTTGATGAAATCGGTTACTGGCTGGTCATCTGGTTGTCCAAGGTTGATGTTGAAGTCTCCAGCTAAGATAAGGTGGTGTTTGTTCATTTGGTTGTTTGTTATTTGCGTTTTTAGTTGATCGCTAAAATTTGGGATGTTTGTATGAGGCAGCCGGTAAATGGCCCCAATTGTTATGGGAGTCTTAAGGTTTTGTGCAGTAAAATTAGCAAAAATATATTCTCCATATTCATCATTATAGCAAGTGGTGTCACAACAGGATATTTCATTAGAGTAATAGATTGCAATACCACCCCCAACTTGATGTGGTCTGCAGTTGTGTATTGCTGTGTATCCTGGTAGCGAGTAGATATCTATTGTATCCTGCTTAAGCCAGGTTTCAGTAAGGACAATACATGTGAAGGTTGTCTTTAGGGAATCAAGGAGGGCAAGGAGGTCATCATAGTGTTTGCTTAAGGATCGGACGTTGTAGTTAAGAACTGTTATACTTTTAGTAGTGTTTAGGACAGTGTGGGCTTGTGAAGCTGTGTAGTAGAGGCAGTTATTTTCCAGTAAATTTTGGATTGGTGTTTGATTAAATAGGTTTAGATCAGGGTCGATGTGATCAATCATCATTTAGGTTAAATTGTAATTTTGTTATATCATGTATTGTGTGGTGAGTTATAGTACTGATGTCTGTAGTAAGGGGATATTTTGATAAGTATATAACTAATGCACATTGGTCAAATAGAGTATAGCAACATATAAACATAATGGACTTGGTATTGAGTATGTATTAAGCTAGTATGAAATAAAAGTTTAGATATAAACTAATAAGATACAATTGTTAAAAATAAGGTAGCACCAATGGGTTTGGTATTGGTTATGTATTAAGCTAGAATGAAATAAAGTACAGTAAAATTAAAAAATTTAGATATAAAATAATAAGATAAAATTATTAAAAATAAGCTAGCACCAATGAGTTTGGTATTAGTTATGTATTAAGCTAGAATGAAATAAAGTACAGTAAAAATTAAAAATTTAGATTTAAACTATTAAGTTTAAATTACAAAATTGGGTAGCACCAATGAGTTTGGTGTTGGTTATTTAATAATCTAGAATGTAATTAGGTAAACTAGATATTACAGCTAGATATTAGAGCTATCACTTGGAAACAGAAGAGTCCCAATTCGCCAGGGAGTGAGATATTTCTTACCACGAGGCATGGTAAACAAGGACTACTGAAATGGCATTCCCACAATGCAATGCGGGGTGTCCCAATTTTTTTCATACTGCACACACTGACCACACAGACCCATTCTCTCCCATTAATATAAAACACCTATATGAAAAACAGTACAGAATGGGTCAAATAACAAGAGACCAAACAAAACGTTACTCATCAAACCTAACCAGGCTGATAAGGTCAAAAAAATTATATGATGAAACAGATTACATAAATTTAAAGGTGAAATGAAAAAGACCTGGAAAATCTTATCTGAAATTCTAGGAACTAAAAAGATATCCAGAAACAGAACAATCAAACTAACAAAAACAGATGAACCCCTACTCCCACTGACTGAAACAGCAGACAGACTTAATGTTTTCTTCTCCACCATGGAAAAAAAGCTGGCAAGCAAAATCCCAAGTTCAAACACTCCACCTAACGACTACCTCACTGGCACCTACCCGAATACACTATTCTTCTGTTGGGTTGGTTAGCAACCAACCCAACAGAAGTCTCACTTGTTATCAACACATTAAAAAACAAGGCAGGAGATCTAAATAACTTACCACCTTTTATATACAAAAAAGCTTCTCAAGTACTATCACCAATTATTGCAACACTCTTTAACAAATCCATCGAATCCTCCACCTTCCCATCAATACTCAAAATAGCAAGGGTTACCCCCATAGATAAAGGAGGAGATCAAACAGACCTGAATAACTATAGGCCAATATCTAACTTACCCCTTCTCTCCAAAATCTTTGAAAAATTAATTCATAGGCAGATCTATTCCTACCTCATCTCCTAAAACATACTCAACCCCTGTCAGTTTGGTTTCAGGCCTAATAAAAACACAAATGATGTTATTATACACATGCTAGAAATAATATACACCGCTCTCGAGAAAAAAGAAATCCCACTGGGAATCTTCATTGATTTACATAAAGTTTTTGATACAGTGGACCATGATCTGTTACACTTAAAATTATCACACTATGGTATAATAGGGCACTCCCTCAACTACCTAAAGTCATACCTTAGCGACAGAAGCCAATATGTGTACACAAATGGAGCTAACTCTTCCACACAAACAATTACAGTTGGTGTTCCGCAGGAAGTGTTCTTGGCCCACTTCTCTTTCTCATTTACATAAACGACCTACCAAATGCATCTCAACTACTCAAACCCATACTATTTGCAATGACACTACATATGTCTTCTCTCACCCATGCCCAGTCATACTAGCCAACACTGTAAATGCTGAATTACAGAAAATATCTACCTGGATGATGATTAACAAGCTTACTCTCAATGTTGATAAAACCTATTTCATTCAGTTTGGGAACAGAGCTACAAATGTTCCACTTAACATAATGATAAATGGATCACTTGTCACAAAACTCAGAGGGAAAATTCTTAGGAATCCACCTTGACAGTGGCCTCAAATTTCAGACACATATACAACAAATTTTCAAGAAAGTCTCCAAGACTGTAGGAATACTATCCAAGATAAGGTACTATGTTCCACAACCAGCTCTCCTTTCCCTGTATCATTCATTTACCCCTATATCACCTATGGAATCTGCACATGGGGCTGAACAACAATAACTCATCTCAGACCATTAATAACACAACAAAAGGCTGCAGTCAGAATGATAACTAATTCCCACTCCAGACAACATACTCCACCAATATTCAAAGGTCTAAACTTACTCACCATACAAGACATCCATACTTTTTACTGTGCCTATTACATACATAGAACACTAAACTCAAATATTAACCCACCACTCAAACTTCTCCTTACCAACCTTAACAGGACACATGACCATAACACAAGGCACAGATCACTCTTCGATGTTAACCGCATCCATCTCACACTATGCAAAAACTCAATGCACATTAAAGGCCCAAAAATTTGGAATTCATGATTACCAAAGAAACCCTGTCTGTACATCAATTCAAAACCCTGCTGAAAAACCACCTACTCACCCAAAACTAAATACACTATGTTTAACATTACCTACAAAGTTAATAAATCACTTTCCACTGCCTCAAAATAACATTATTCACTGTGTTACTCCCTTAGCCTCAAAATCCCTTACATAATTGCTCAAAGAACAATAATTTCTCAAACTTAATCTAGTGCAAATGTTGAAACTTATATCTCATAAATGTATAAACCTGTTATAATTAATGCAACCTAATCTAACTTTGTTTCTATAGAATTATCAAATAAAGAAATCCATTCTCATGTACTTTTGTACTCCTTGTAACTCATCTAATAACCATATAAACTGTTATTGTAACACAAATAATTGATTTGATTTGTTTGATCTGATTTAATAAATGGCATTACAACAAATAATAAATTATTATGTTCAACTTATATTCAAATTTTACAACTTAGATACACAACTATACTTATTTTGTAAATTATCAACCATATTTTTTTACCATGTATTCTACTGTTAATTAATCTTAAGAATGCCCACAATGCTCAGCATATTAGGGGCTTTTGGCATGTACACCTCATTTATACCTAACCATGTAGTTCAACATTGTATCATGTCTAAATTAACTATATTATTATTATTATAAAATAAGGTAGGGCAATAACAGGTTAAGATAGAATTGGGGGGGCAATGATGTGGTAAGTTGTAAATATACATATATGGTAAGTAGAAGTAATAATAATAATAAAGAGGATTTGTAGTTATAACGAAACGAAACGAATACTCTCAGGTAAGTACCCACGAAGGGCGAGCGGGAAGTGGGACAGACGAAGAATAGCTGGTGAGAGGAATGGCTGCAGTTGAAGAGAAAAGAGTCAGGACTAAACCCAACCGCTGAGCCTTGTGAAGCCGTTGGAACAGCAATACTGAAGCAGAAGAACACACTGAAGGCGGCATGCTTGCTGGCTGGCTGCATCTTGCTTGGTGTTGGATCATTCTTGATAGTGATTGGTCACTGGCAGGCGTCAGGAGCATGAAGACTGGGAAGGGAGGCTGCTACTCGATGATTGGTCGACAGAAGTGGCGGTGGAGATGTAGAGGTTTACAGGGTGTTAAGACTGGTAATGTCGTCAGTAAGGTGGCCATTGGTGAGCTTTTCAAACGAAGAATTTTTCAAGGTGTTGATTATAATCCTAGATTCCCTGTATTCTGGTGTCTTGCTTAATTTTTCAAAAGATTCAATAACTTGTTGGGTCGGCATGTTGTAATCTGAGGCAAGGGTGAATTTGATCTTTCCAGTTTTGACTCCTTCGCTGATTTCAGGTAAAGATAGATCAGTTTCTTCTGCTGTAGAAGTGAAGAAGGTGACGTCAGTGTATTTTGTATAGTGCGGTGTCTTTTCAGTAGTGCTTGACGTGGCTTTTGCTCGTTTTTTTGGTGGACGGAGTGTATAGTAAGTGATTTCTTGCGGCTGCTGCACTGTCTCTGATTGGTCCGTCTCAGTGGCGGAAGGAGGAGCCTGAGGTGGAGGTGGTGGTGGAGGTGGTGTTGGTTGAGCAGGCGTTGAGATATTCAGTGGCGCACTGGTGCATTTGATAATGTCGGCTGATGGTGGTGAGTCAGGGAAGTTGAACTTGGGCATATTATTTAGTTCAAAAATCTCGTTGATGACAGTGTTGAATGAGCCAGGATTCGCCATGTTGGCCATGTGGGCATATATCATACAGTACTGGATTTTGGTGGTGTCCATTGTTGGCGGTGAGACGACTGTGTTGGTAGATGGTAGTGAGGCTTTAAGAATCTTGGTGGTGTCTGCCTGAATCTTGGCGATAGCAGCATAGGTGGGTGATCTTGAAGATGTCTGCTTCTGTGCTGCTTCTTGGGTCTTCTTCATAATGTCTTTGCGAGTGGGACATTTGGCAGCAAGAGTGTGATGGTCGTTGCTTTTACAGTTCAGGCAAGATGGTGTTGGTGGAGCAGAGACGGTGCAGGACCTAAAATCGTGTCCTTCTTTACCACACGTTGTGCAGAACTTTTTTTCCTTCACAGGGCAGTCGCTGGTGCTGTGAGCATACGAATAACAATTCCAGCAGTGAGGAATGTAGTGGTATCTTTCAGCTTCGATGCAGGTGGGGCTGACGAAGTAATAATAAACAGCAAGACCATCGGCTAATGCAGTGGCAGCCATGTTCACATCACTGAATGTGATCTTGAGCATAGATGAAGCTGTAGGTATTTTCATGATGCTCTCCACTGTGGCCCATGAGTTTTGATCCTCAATGGATGTCTTGAGTTCGTCGATAGGTTGAACTGTAAGAAGCTTATCAAGTTTCTTAAGGAAGACTGTCCTCCTTGCCCTGAGAGCTGGAGATGACATGACAGTAAATCCTCTACCAGTGAGAGTGGTGGTGGCTGTTGTATTGAGTAGCTTCTCTGCTTCATCATCGTTGCACACGACAATAAATGCTTCTTTCAAGGTCAATATGGTGTTGAACTTCACCTGGAGCACACTCTTGACAGCAACCGCTAGAGCGAGTTTTGATGAATCATTGACAGTGCCACTGTTGGGTTTGATCTTGACACGATTTGCGTAACTCATCGTGATGACCAAGCAAGGATGGAGACGTAGGTATAAATTCCCCTCCCCAACGGGGATCGTAGGGAGACTGAATACCAAGAGTCAGAGCTGCTGTGACCGCACTGGGCAGAGTCAACGAGCAGAGTCATTGTAGTTATTAAATACAAATTAAGACTAAGGTAGAATGAATATAAAGTGAAATTTAAAATTAAGACTATGAGGTGGAATGGTAATTGAATACAAAAGTGAAAATTCAAGAGTAGTAAGGGGGTATTAGAATTTTTAGGGAACAAAATTTATGGTAGTATATAAATGTTACAGGATGATTCATAACACTATTCGTGGATGGTGGGTATAAACTGCATTTCTGTTAACCCAGCCTCACTCAGGAATGTTTTTAGTTCATATTCTGTAGAGATGAAATACCTCTTCCCAGTGGGCTGTTTCCTAACTGCGATTTTTACCATCCCTCACAAAGCACTGATGGATTTTTTGGGCATTGCGTAATTTTCTTAGTCGATAAAGGAGGTTTTGTCTTGTTTTGGTAAGGCATTCATTGACATATACATCTGATTTCATAGCTATGGATGTTTTTAGTAGGTTATTTCTTTGCTAGCTGGTATTGAATTTTAATAGCATTTTTTTCCCTGCTTGGTGGCCCATCAGTTTGCAATCTTTTAGTTCATCACTACGTATGTTTAGGCTAAGGTGGTCATTGAAAAGTTGTAGGGTGGTATAGAAACTTGTCTTGGGACTGCCTTCTTGTAAGCTGCACTCTGGGCAAGCACTGTTGACACCGACACTCTGAGACACTTCTCTCAGGCTTACAAGTGGCTATGGGACAAATTTCTAGCTGACTGCAGTAAAAAGAATTCCCCACTACATGCACGATACTGAAAGGGTCTAACTTACTTGATGGAGTGGACAATGCTCTGCATATAAGAGTGAGATATATATATATATTTTTTTTTCAACAAGTCGGCCGTCTCCCACCGAGGCAGGGTGACCCAAAAAGAAAGAAAATCCCCAAAAAAGAAAATACTTTCATCATCATTCAACACTTTCACCACACTCATACATAATCACTGTTTTTGCAGAGGAGCTCAGATACGACAGCTGAGAATAGTCCCTCCCAGGTGTCACTATCTCAGACCCCTCCTTTAAAGTGCAGGCATTGTACTTCCCATTTCCAGGACTCAAGTCCAACTAAATCAATTAACTGGTTTCCCTGAATCCCTTCACAAAATGTTACCCTGCTCACACTCCAACAGAGCGTCATGTCCTAAAAACCATTCGTCTCCATTCACTCCTATCTAACACGCTCCCACATGCTTGCTGGAAGTCCAAGCCATTCGCCCACAAAACCTCCTTTACCCCTTCCCTCCAACCTTTTCTAGGACGACCCCTACCCCGCCTTCCTTCCCCTACAGATTTATACGCTCTCCAAGTCATTCTACTTTGATCCATTCTCTCTAAATGACCAAACCACCTCAACAACCCCTCTTCAGCCCTTTGACAAATACTTTTAGTAACTCCACACCTTCTCCTAATTTCCACATTCCGAATTTTCTGCATAATATTTACACCACACATTGCCCTTAGACAGGACATCTCCACTGCCTCCAGCCTCCTACTCGCTGCAGCATTTGCAACCCATGCTTCACACCCATATAAGAGTGTTGGTACCACTATACTTTCGTACATTCCCTTCTTTGCCTCCATGGATAACGTTTTTTGTCTCCACAGATACCTCAATGCACCACTCACCTTTTTTCCTTCATCAATTCTATGCTGTATAACCCCTGTGGTTTAGCGCTTCTATTTGATTATAATAATAATAATAATTCATCAATTCTATGATTAACCTCATCCTTCATAAACCCATCCGCTGACACGTCAACTCCCAAATATCTGAAAACATTTACTTCTTCCATAATCCCTCTCTCCAATGTGATATCCAATTTTTCTTTATTTAAATCGTTTGATACCCTCATCACCTTACTCTTATCTATGTTCACTTTTAACTTTCTACCTTTACACACTCTCCCAAACTCGTCCACTAACCTTTGCAACTTTTCTTTAGAATCTCCCATAAGCACAGTATCATCAGCAAAAAGTAACTGTGTCAACTCCCATTTTGCATTTAATTCTCCATAATTTAATCCCACCCCTCTCCCCAACACCCTAGCATTTACTTCTTTTACAACCCCATCTATAAATATATTAAACAACCATGGTGACATTACACACCCCTGTCTAAGACCTACTTTTACCGGGAAGTAATCTCCCTCTCTCCTACACACCCTAACCTGAGCCTCACTATCCTCATAAAAACTCTTTACAGCCTTCAGTAACTTACTACCTATTCCATACACTTGCAACATTTGCCACATTGCTCCCCTATCCACTCTATCATATGCCTTTTCTAAATCCATAAATGCAATAAAAACTTCTCTACCTTTATCTAAATACTGTTTACATATATGCTTCACTGTAAACACTTGATCTACTCATCCCCTACCCACTCTAAAGCCTCCTTGCTCATCTGCAATCCTACTCTCTGTCTTACCTCTAATTCTTTCAATAATAACCCTGCCATACACTTTACCTGGTATACTCAGTAAACTTATTCCCCTATAATTTTTACACTCTCTTTTATCCCCCTTCCCTTTATATAAAGGAACTATACATGCTCTCTGCCAATCCCTAGGTACCTTCCCCTCTTTCATACATTTATTAAACAAAAATACCAACCACTCCAGCACTATATCTCCCCCTGCTTTTAACATTTCTGTCATGATCCCGTCAGTTCCAGCTGCTTTACCCCCTTTCATTCTACGTAATGCCTCACGCACCTCCCCCACACTCACATCCTGCTCTTCTTCAATCCTAAACAATGTTGTACCTCCCTTTTTTCATCAACATTTAAAAGTTCCTCAAAATATTCCCGCCATCTACCCAATACCTATAGCTCCCCATCTACTAACTCCCCTACTCTGTTTTTAACTGACAAATCCATTTGTTCCCTAGGCTTTCTTACCTTGTTTATCTCACTCCAAAACATTTTCTTGTTTTCAGCAAAATTTCTTGACAGAGCCTCTCCCATTCTTTCATCCGCTCTTCTTTTGCACTCTCTCACCACTCTCTTCACCTTTCTTTTACTCTCCATATACTCTGTTCTTCTATTAACACTTCTGTTTTGTAAAAACCTCTCATAAGCTACCTTTTTCTCTTTTATCACACCCTTTACTTCTTCATTCCACCACTCACTCCTCTTTCCTCCTGCACCCACCCTCCTATAGCCACAAACTTCTGCACCACATTCTAATACTGCATTTTTAAAACTATCCCAACTCTCTTCAACCCCCCTACTACTCCTACTTGCACTAGCCCACCTTTCTGCCAATAGTTGCTTATATCTCACCCTAACTTCCTCCTCCCTTAGTTTATACACTTTTACCTCTCTCTCTTACTTGCTGTTGCCATTTTCTTTTTGTCCCATCTACCTTTTACTCTAACTGTAGCTACAACCAAATAATGATCTGAAATATCCGTTGCCCCTCTATAAACATGTACATCCTGAAGCCTACTCATCAACCTTTTATCCACCAATACATAATCCAATAAACTACTTTCCTTACGTGCTATATCATACCTTGTATATTTATTTATCCTCTTTTTCATAAAATATGTATTACTTATTACCAAACCTCTTTCCACACATAGCTCAATTAATGGTTCCCATTTACATTTACCCTGGCACCCCAAATTTACCTACTACTCCCTCCACAACATTTTTACCCACTTTAGCATTAAGATCCCCAACCACAATTACTCTCTCACTTGGTTCAAAACTCCCACACACTCACTCAACATTTCCCAAAATCTCTCTCTCTCCTCTACACTTCTCTCTTCTCCAGGTGCATAAACACTTACTATAACCCACTTTTCACATCCAACCTTTATTTTACTCCACATAATCCTTGAATTTATACATTTATATTCCTTCTTTACCTGCCATAACTGATTATTCAACATTATTGCCACTCCTTCTTTAGCTCTAACTCTATTTGAAACCCCTGACCTAATCCCATTTATTTCTCTCCACTGAAACTCTCCTACCCCCTTCAGCTTTGTCTCACTTAAAGCCAGGACATCCAGCTTCTTTTCATTCATAACATCTACAATCATCTCTTTCTTATCATTCGCACAACATCCACGCACATTCAAACATCCCACTTTGACGGTTTTCTTCTTTTTCTTTTTAGTAAGCTATACAGGAAAAGGGGTTACTAGCCCATTGTTCCTGGCATTTTAGTTGACTTACGGAGGAAAGATTCTTATTCCACTTCCCCATGGATATGAAAGGAAAAGCAATAAGAACAAGAACTATTAAGATAAAATCAAAGAAAACTCAGATGAGTGTGTATACATAAACGTGTACATGTTTGCATAGTGTGACCTAAGTGTAAGTAGAAGTAGCAAGACGTACCTGAAATCTTGCATGTTTATGAGACAGAAAAAAGACACCAGCAATCCTACCATCATGTAAAACAGTTTCAGGTTTCTGTTTCACAGTCACCTGGCAGGATGGTAGTACCTCCCTGGGTGGTTGCTGTCTACCAACCTACTACCTACAAATATATATATACATATATATATATATATATATATATATATATATATATATATATATATATATATATATATATATATATATATATATATATATATATATATATATATATATATATATAATATATATATATATATATATATATATATATAATATATATATATATATATATATACAAATATATATACCTACTATATATATATATATATATATATATATATATATATATATATATATATATATATATATATATATATATATATATATATATATATATATAAATGTATGTCGTGCCGATTACGTAAAACTTGCGATTTTGGCTTAAATAGCAATGCTCACTGGAGGGAGCAGGGGGAAAGAGTGTGTGTGGGCCTGTGTGTGTGTGTTAGTTTTGTGTGTATGTGTATGTGTGTGTGTGTGTTTTGTGTGTGTGTGTGTTAGTGTTGTGTGTGTGCACGTTAGTTTTGTGTGTGTGTTAGTTTTGTGTGTGTGTTAGTTTTGTGTGTGTGTTAGTTTTGTGTGTCTACCTGGAGTCTACCTGGAGAGAATTCCAGGGGTCAACGCCCCCGCGGCCCGGTCTGTGACCAGGCCTCCTGTTGGACCAGGGCCTGATCAACCAGGCTGTTACTGCTGGCCGTACGCAGTCCAACGTACGAACCACAGCCCGGCTGATCCGGTACCGACTTGAGGTGCCTGTCCAGTGCCTGCTTTAAGACAGCCAGGGGCTTGTTGGTAATCCCCCTGATGTATGCTGGGAGGCAGTTGAACAATCTTGGGCCCCTCACACTTATTGTGTTGTCCCTCAACGTGCTAGTGGCACCCCTGCTTTTCATTGGGGGGATGTTACATCGCCTGCCGAGTCTTTTGCTTTCGTACGGAGTGATTTTTGTGTGCAAGTTTGGTACTAAGCCCTCGAGAATTTTCCATGTGTATATAATAATGTATCTCTCCCGCCTGCGTTCTAGAGAGTACAGGTTTAGGAACTTCAAGCGTTGTCAGTAGTTGAGGTGGTTTATCGCACTTATGCGTGCCGTGAAGGTTCTCTGCACATTTTCATAAGAACATAAGAACATAAGAAAGAAGGAACACTGCAGCAGGCCTACTGGCCCATGCGAGGCAGGTCCAAATCTCCAACGGCTTAAGCCAATGCCCCGACCCAGCCAGGTCAGGTTACATTCACTTAAGGAAGGAGCACTGCATCTGACCTAGTAGCACAAGCTAGTCAGGACCAATTCACACCCAACCGCACCCACTCATATAATTGTCCAGCCGACCACCTGGTCAGGTCACTTCCACTTAAGGAATTAGTACAGGTCAGGTTACATTCACTTAAGGAAGGAGCACTGCATCTGACCTACTACAAGCTAGTCAGATCCAAACTCACACCCATCCACACCCACCCATGTATTTATCTAACCTATTTTTAAAACTACACAACGTCTTAGCATCTATGACGGTACTCGGGAGTTTGTTCCACTCATCCACAACTCTATTACCAAACCAGTGCTTTCCTATATCCTTCCTGAATCTGAACTTTTCCAACTTGAAACCATTGCTGCGAGCCCTGTCTTGGTTGGATATTTTCAGCACGCTATTTACATCCCCTTTGTTTATTCCTGTTTTCCATTTGTACACCTCAATCATATCCCCCCTAATTCTACGCCTTTCTAGAGAGTGCAGATTCAGGGCCCTCAGTCTATCCTCATAGGGAAGATTTCTGATACAAAGGATCAACTTTGTCATCCTCCTTTGTACGTTTTCCAGTGCATTTATATCCATTCTGTAATACGGTGACCAAAACTGTGCAGCATAATCTAGATGAGGCCTATCCAAAGATATATAGAGTTGAAGAACAACCTGAGGACTTCTGTTATTTATACTTCTTGATATGAAGCCAAGGATTCTGTTAGCTTTATTGCGAACACTTATGCACTGTTGTCTAGGCTTCAGATTACTACTAACCAGAACTCCTAAATCCTTCTCGCAATTACAAGTAATAAGATCTATATTATTCAGCTTATATGTGTCATGGTTATTGTCCTGCCCAACATTTAGAACTTTGCATTTGTTTACATTAAACTGCATCTGCCACTTCTCCGACCACTGCATCAGTCTATTCAAATCATCCTGGAGTGCTCTAATGTCCTCATTTGAATGAATTGGACGGCCTATTTTGGTGTCATCAGCAAATTTACTTATGCTACTATTTATTCCCTCATCTATGTCGTTTATGTAAATTGTAAACAACAGGGGCCCAAAACTGACCCCTGTGGAACACCGCTTGAGACGCGCCCCATTCTGATTTCTCTCCATTTATGCAAACTCTTTGCCGCCTATTAGTCAACCATGCCTCTACCCAGGAAAAAATTTCTCCTCCTATTCCGTGTGCCTTAAGTTTCCTCAGTAGCCTCTGATGTGGAACTTTATCGAAAGCCTTACTGAAGTCCATATACACAATATCATATTCATTACCATGATCTACCTCCTCAAACACCTTAGTGAAAAAGTTAGTAAATTCGTAAGACATGAACGCCCCTTTGTAAAACCGTGTTGAGATTCATTAATCAATTTATGCTTTTCAAGATGGCTACGAATTGCCTCGGCAATTATTGATTCCATAAATTTACCAACTATGGAGGTAAGGCTTATTAGTCTATAGTTTGAAGCTAAGGACCTGTCACCTGCCTTGTAAATAGGTATTACATTTGCCCTTTTCCACTTGTCTGGCACTATGCCAGTTTGTAGTGATATATTGAAAAGATTTGCCAAACGTTTGCTAAGTTCCTCTTTACATTCCTTTAAAACTCTTGCAAACAGTTCATCAGGGCCTGGGGATTTGTTAGGTTTTAATTTCTCTATTTGTCTGAGGACCATGTCACTAGTTACCCCAATCGAGCATAGTCTGTTATCTTCCAGTTCTACATAATTTATTATTTCTGGAATTCTGCTAGTATCTTCCTGAGTAAAAACTGAGAGGAAGTAAGTATTGAAAATTTCACACATATCCTTATCACTGTCCGTGATCTGTCCTGAGTTACTCTTAAGTGGGCCTATCTTGTCCCTAATCTTACTTCTGTATACCTGAAAGAACCCTTTGGGTTAGTCTTCGAATCCCTTGCGACCTTAGCCTCATAATCCCTTTTTGCTTTTCTTATTCCTTTTTTATTTCTCTCTTTAATTGATAATATTGATTTCTTATCTGTCCATCCCCTTTTGATACGCCTATATATGCCTCTCTTTTGACCAATGAGATGTTTTAATCTATTGTTCATCCATTTAGGATCATTTTTGTTAGATCTAATTTCCTACTTGGAACAAAAGTTGTCTGGGCAGCTGCCTTACAAATTTAATAACTTTTTCACTAAGGTGTTTGAGGAGGTAGATCATGGTAATGAATATGATATTGTGTATATGGACTTCAGTAAGGTTTTTGATAGAGTCCCACATCAGAGACTATTGAGGAAAATTAAGGCACACGGAATAGGAGGAGAATTTTTCCTGGATAGAGGCATGGTTGACAAATAGGCAGCAGAGAGTTTGCATAAATGGGAGAAATCAGAGTGAGGGAAGTGTCACAAGCGGTGTCCACAGGGGTCAGTATTGGGCCCCTTGTTGTTCACAATCTACATAAACGACATAGATGAGGGAATAAACTAGCGACATAAGCAAGTTTGCCGATGACACCAAAATAGGCCGTCAATTCATTCAAATGAGGACATTAGAGCACTCCAGGAAGATTTGAATAGACTGATGCAGTGGTCGGAGAAGTGGCAGATGCAGTTTAATATAGATAAATGCAAAGTTCTAAATATGACAGGACAATAACCATGCCACATATAAACTAAATAATATAGATCTTAATACTACTGATTGCGAAAAGGATTTAGGAGTTCTGGTTAGCAGTAATCTAAAACCAAGACAGCAGTGCATAAGTGTTCGCAATAAAGCGAACAGAATCCTTGGCTTCATATCAAGAAGCATAAATAATAGGAGTCCCTCAGGTTGTTCTTCAACTCTATATATCCTTGGTGAGGCCTCATCTAGATTATGCTGCACAGTTTTGGTCACGTATTACAGAATGGATATAAAATGCTCGAAAACGTACAAAGGAGGATGACTAAGTTGATTCCATGTATCAGAAATCTTCCCTATGAGGATAGACTGAGGGCCCTGAATCTGCACTCTAGAAAGGCGTAGAATTAGGGGGATATGATTGAGGTGTATAAATGGAAAACAGGAATAAATAAAGGTGATGTAAATAGCGTGCTAAAAATATCTAGTATTGACAGGACTCGCAGCAATGGCTTTAAGTTGGATAAATTCAGATTCAGGAAGGATATAGGAAAGCATTGGTTTGGTAATAGAGTTGTCGATGAGTGGAACAAACTCCCGAGTACAGTTATAGAGGCTAAAACGTTGTGTAGTTTTAAAAATAGGCTGGATAAATATATGAGTGGGTGCGGGTGGGTGTGAGTTGGACCTGACTAGTTTGTGCTACTAGGTCAGATGCCGTGCTCCTTCCTTAAGTGAATGTAACCTGACCTGGATGGGTCGGGGCATTGGCTTAAGTCGGTGGGAGATTTGGACCTGCCTCGCATGGGCCAGTAGGCCTGCTGCAGTGTTCCTCCTTTCTTATGTTCTTATGTTCTTACGTAAATTGAGCAACGTTTCGCTCTAAACAGATCTTTATCAAACTCTTAGAATGAACCCCCCTCCCCAAGAGGGAGGCAAGTACCATGATGCCGGTGAGGGGCTCTTGATTCGAAGAGTTAGATTCGTTCTCCCCTTGGATTGAACCTGATTCTCTCCCATTCCCTAGGTGCTGTACGACTTCTACATCTTTCTTCCACATCAATGTAGATAATGTGGCCCCCGCCATCATGGACTACAGTGTTCAGGGTCTCAATTTTTAAATACTAAACTTAGTGAATTCAGGCTTTCACACTGCACTTAATTCTTTATTATGCAGTATGTTAGGAAACGCCAAACACAGCTCAGTTCAACTACCATCCATCCCCGCAGCATTGTCCTTATTGCTACACATAAGTTCTCTGTTTTGAGGATCAGTTAAAGGAACTATACAATACATGTGCGGTTTGTTTATCAGTGAGTGATACCAAGCAGTGTGCTGTGTTACCATTACCCATACCAAGCAGTATATTGTGTTACCATTACCCACACCAAGCAGTGTGTTGTGTTACCATTACCCACACCAAGCAGTGTGCTGTGTCAACATTACCCACACCAAGCAGTGTGCTGTGTTACCATTACCCATACCAAGGAGTATGTTGTGTTACCATTACCCACACCAAGCAATGTGCTGTGTCATTACCCACATTCCCTTTACATTAATTAGTACAGTAATTACGTCCATATATTACGTATAGTAGTCAGTGTTACATTAACTTTCATATTGCTCATAACAGCACATTTGCTTCAACGTATATTCGCTGTTAATCTTTTTTTGAGCACAATGTAGATTGCTTTTAAATTAAATAATGAGAAATTCGTTTTCCTTTTAATTACTCTGATAATCTTCCCGATTTTTTAAACCTAGTGTTTTTTAAAAGCTTCAGTTTTTGCGTTATATAATATTCAGGGTTCCATTTACATTATAACACAGCATATGCAAACAATTCCAATTTCTAAATTAAATATTATTTTCTAATTTACTTTCTTATTCCTATACAAATATTTGTATTATATTTTTTCAAACTTATCCATCGATGCATTAATTAGCTGTGAGAGAGTACTTAATCTGTATTACCACGTGATTCTATTACCTTCTTAACTTTTTAATTTCCTTCTTTCATAAGTGAACATTCTCTCGGTGAGAGGGATCTTGTTCCAAAGCATTGGACAAATCCTCCCTTAGCCTTTATCGACTTCAACATTCCTACAGCTCTGAATGAGAGAGTGGAGGTGTTGCAGTCTGAGGGTTATGTGATTGTGATGTTAGCAAACGTTTGGAAAGCAGCAATGGAGTGAACGTTGGTGAATGTGTTTTCCTTGTTTCGTACATTGGATTGATGTCGACCAGTAGTAACAGCCTGCTTCATCAGGCTCTGATCCACTGGGAGGCCTTGTCTGAGGGGAGCGTTGATCCACGGACCAACCTGCATGTAGATAGTAAGTGTTGGTGGTCGAGTACGAGATACAACAAGTGTTGGTGGTTGAGTACGAGGTACAGCAAGTGTTGGTGGTCGAGTACAAGATACAACAAGTGTTGGTGGTTGAGTACGAGATACAACAAGTGTTGGTGGTCGAGTACAAGATACAACAAGTGTTGGTGGTTGAGTACGAGATACAACAAGTGTTGGTGGTTGAGTACGAGATACAACAAGTGTTGGTGGTTGAGTACGAGGTACAGCAAGTGTTGGTGGTCGAGTACGAGATACAGCAAGTGTTGGTGGTTGAGTACGAGATACAGCAAGTGTTGGTGGTTAAGTACGAGATACAACAAGTGTTGGTGGTTAAGTACGAGATACAACAAGTGTTGGTGGTTAAGTACGAGATACGGCAAGTGTTGGTGGTCGAGTACAAGATACAACAAGTGTTGGTGGTTAAGTACGAGATACAGTAAGTGTTGGTGGTCGAGTACGAGATACAACAAGTGTTGGTGGTTAAGTACGAGATACGGCAAGTGTTGGTGGTCGAGTACAAGATACAACAAGTGTTGGTGGTTAAGTACGAGATACAGCAAGTGTTGGTGGTCGAGTACGAGATACAACAAGTGTTGGTGGTCGAGTACGAGATACAACAAGTGTTGGTGGTTAAGTACGAGATACGGCAAGTGTTGGTGGTCGAGTACAAGATACAACAAGTGTTGGTGGTTGAGTACGAGATACAGCAAGTGTTGGTGGTCGAGTACAAGATACAACAAGTGTTGGTGGTTGAGTACGAGATACAGTAAGTGTTGGTGGTCGAGTACGAGATACAACAAGTGTTGGTGGTCGAGTACGAGATACAACAAGTGTTGGTGGTCGAGTACGAGATACAACAAGTGTTGGTGGTTGAGTACGAGGTACAGCAAGTGTTGGTGGTCGAGTACGATATACAAGTGTTGGTGGTTAAGTACGAGATACAGTAAGTGTTGGTGGTCGAGTACAAGATACAACAAGTGTTGGTGGTTGAGTACGAGGTACAGCAAGTGTTGGTTGTCGAGTACAAGATACAAGTGTTGGTGGTCGAGTACGAGATACAACAAGTGTTGGTGGTCGAGTACGAGATACAACAAGTGTTGGTGGTCGAGTACGAGATACAACAAGTGTTGGTGGTCGAGTACGAGATACAACAAGTGTTGGTGGTTGAGTACGAGGTACAGCAAGTGTTGGTGGTCGAGTACAAGATACAAGTGTTGGTGGTTAAGTACGAGATACAACAAGTGTTGGTGGTCGAGTACGAGATACAACATGTGTTGGTGGTCGAGTACGAGATACAACAAGTGTTGGTGGTTGAGTACGAGGTACAGCAAGTGTTGGTGGTCGAGTACAAGATACAACAAGTGTTGGTGGTCGAGTACGAGATACAGCAAGTGCTGGTGGTCGAGTACGAGATACAGCAAGTGCTGGTGGTCGAATACGAGATACAACAAGTGTTGGTGGTCGAGTACGAGATACAGCAAGTGTTGGTGGTCGAGTACAAGATACAACAAGTGTTGGTGGTCGAGTACGAGATTCAGCAAGTGCTGGTGGTCGAGTACGAGATACAGCAAGTGCTGGTGGTCGAATACGAGATACAACAAGTGCTGGTGGTCGAGTACGAGATACAGCAAGTGTTGGTGGTCGAGTACGAGATACAACAAGTGTTGGTGGTCGAGTACGAGATACAGCAAGTGTTGGTGGTCGAGTACGAGATACAACAAGTGTTGGTGGTCGAGTACGAGATACAGCAAGTGTTGGTGGTCGAGTACGAGATACAGCAAGTGTTGGTGGTCGAATACGAGATACAGCAAGTGTTGGTGGTCGAGTACGAGATACAGCAAGTGTTGGTGGTCGAGTACGAGATACAACAAGTGTTGGTGGTCGAGTACGAGATACAGCAAGTGTTGGTGGTCGAGTACGAGATACAGCAAGTGCTGGTGGTCGAGTACGAGATACAGCAAGTGTTGGTGGAGTACGAGATACATCAAGTGTTAGTGGTCGAGTACGAGATACAGCAAGTGTTGGTGGTCGAGTACGAGATACAGCAAGTGTTGGTGGTCGAGTACGAGATACAGCAAGGTTGGTGTCGAGTACGAGATACAGCAAGTGTTGGTGGTCGAGTACGAGATACAGCGTGCTGGTGGTCGAGTACGAGATACAGCAAGTGTTGGTGGAGTACGGATACACAAGTGTTAGTGGTCGAGTACGAGATACATCAAGTGTTAGTGGTCGAGTACGAGATACAGCAAGTGCTGGTGGTCGAGTACGAGATACAGCAAGTGTTGGTGGAGTACGAGATACAACAAGTGTTAGTGGTCGAGTACGAGATCAGCAAGTGTTGGTGGTCGAGTACGATACAGCAAGTGTTGGTGGTCGAGTGAGATACAGCAAGTGTTGGTCGAGTACGAGATACAGCAAGTGCTGGTGGTCGAGTACGAGATACAGCAAGTTGGTGGAGTACGAGATACAACAAGTGTTAGTGGTCGAGTACGAGATACAGCGTGCATTAGTGGTCGAGTACAGAGATACAGCAAGTGTTGGTGGTCGAGTACGAGATACAGCAAGTGTTGGTGGGCGAGTACAGATACGCAAGTGTTGGTGTCGAGTACAGATACAGCAGTATCGGTGGTCGAGTACGAGATACAGCAAGTGTTGGTCGTCGAGTACGAGATACAGCAAGTTTGGTGGTCATACGAGATACAGAAAGTGTTGGTGGTCGAGTACAGATACAGCAAGTGTTGGTGGTCGAGTACGAGATACAGCAAGTTGGTGGTCGATACAGATACAGAAAGTGTTGGTGGTCGAGTCGATACAGAAAGTGTTGGTGGTCGAGTACGAGATACAGCAAGTTGGTGGTCGAGTACAGATACAGCATGTATGGTGGTCGAGTACGAGATACAGCAAGTGTTGGTGGTCGAGTACAGGATACAGCAAGTGTTGGTGGAGTACGAGATACAGCAAGTGTTGGTGGTCGAGTACGAGATACAGCAAGTGTTGGTGGTCGAGTACAGATACAACATGCTTGGTGGTCGAGTACGAGATACAGCAAGTGTTGGTGGTCGATACAGAGATACAGTAGTGTTGTGTTTGATACAGATACAGCAAGTGTTGTGGTCGAGTACAGGATACAGCAATGTTGGTGGAGTACAGGATACAGCAAGTGTTGGTGTCGATACGGATACAGCAAGTGTTGGTGGTCGATACGAGATACAGAAAGTGTTGGTGGTCGATACGAGATAAATTATAACTGTGGTTATCATCATACATGTCACACTGCATTATTGTAGTCATCATACAGGTTACACTGCATTATTGTAGTCATCATACATGTCACACTGCATTATTGTAGTCATCATATAGGTTACACTGCATTATTGTTATCATACATGTTACACTGCATTATTGTCATCATACAGGTTACACTGCATTATTGTTGTCATCATACATGTTACACTGCATTATTCTTGTCATCATACAGGTTACACTGCATTATTCTTGTCATACAGGTTACACTGCATTATTGTTCTCATCATACATGTTACACTGCACTATTGTTGTCATACACGATACACTGCATTATTGTTGTCATTATACAGGATACATTGCATTATTGTTGTCATTATACCGGATACACTGCATTATTGTTGTCATCATACAGGTTACACTGCATTATTGTCATCATACAGGTTACACTGCATTATTGTTGTCATCATACAGGTTACACTGCATTATTGTAGTCGTCATACAGGTTACACTGCATTATTGTTGTCATACATGTTACACTGCATTATTGTTTTCATCATACAGGTTACACTGCATTATTGTTGTCATACAGGTTACACTGCATTATTGTTGTCATACATGTTACACTGCATTATTGTTTTCATCATACAGGTTACACTGCATTATTGTTGTCATCATACAGAATACACTGCATTATTGTTGTCATACAGGTTACACTGCATTATTGTAGTCGTCATACAGGTTACACTGCATTATTGTTTTTATCATACAGGATACACTGCATTATTGTTGTCATCATACAGAATACACTGCATTATTGTTGTCATCATACAGAATACACTGCATTGTCATCATACAGGTTACACTGCATTATTGCCATCATACAGGATATACTGCATTATTGTTGTCATACAGGTTACACTGCATTATTGTCATCATACAGGATACACTTCATTATTGTTGTCATCATACAGGTTATAATGCAATATTTTTGTCATACAGGATACTCTGCATTATTGTTGTCATCATACAGGTTACACTGCATTATTGTTGTCATCATACAGAATACACTGTATTATTGTTGTCATACAGGTTATACTGCATTATTGTTGTCATACATGTTACACGGCATTATTGTAGTCGTCATACAGGTTACACTGCATTATTGTTGTCATCATACAGGATACACTGCATTATTGTTGTCATCATACAGTATACACTGTATTATTGTTGTCATACAGGTTACACTGTATTATTGTTGTCATACAGGTTACACTGCATTATTGTAGTCGTCATACAGGTTACACTGCATTATTGTTGTCATCATACAGGTTACACTGCATTATTGTTGTCATACAGGTTACACTGCATTATTGTAGGCATACTGGTAATATTATTGTGAGTGTGGGTGTGACGGGTGTGGGTGTGGTTGATGTATGAGTGACCAGTGAATGTGGGCATGGTGGGCACGGGCGTACCGAGTGTGGGTATGGTTATGGCGGGTTTGGGTGTGGGCGTGGAGAGAGAGGAAGATGAGAAGACTAGAGGAATAGACAACGAAGATAATGGCTATGTCGACAAGTAAGACAAGTAATATCACAACAAAGATTTTATTCCTTCAAAGGGAAAGTTAGAGGAAGAGCTTCTCTTATTATCATTTCTCATACTGACACAACCAACTTTACTACCATACTGACACAACCAACTTTACTACCATACTGACACAACCAACTTTACTACCATACTGACACAACCAACTTTACTACCATACTGACACTACCAACTTTACTACCATACTGACACAACCAACTTTACTACCATACTGACAGCCAACTTTACTACCATACTGGCACAACCAACTTTACTACCATACTGACACAACCAACTTTACTACCATACTGACACAACCAACTTTACTACCATACTGACACAACCAACTTTACTACCATACTGACACGACCAACTTTACTACCATACTGACACAACCAACTTTACTACCATAATGACACAACCAACTTTACTACCATACTGACACAACCAACTTTACTACCATACTGACAGCCAACTTTACTACCATACTGGCACAACCAACTTTACTACCATACTGACACAACCAACTTTACTACCATACTGGCACAACCAACTTACTACCATACTGGCACAACCAACTTTACTACCATACTGACACATCCAACTTTACTACCATACTGACACGACCAACTTTACTACCATACTGACACGACCAACTTTACTACCATACTGACACAACCAACTTTACTACCATACTGACACAACCAACTTTACTACCATACTGACACAACCAACTTTACTACCATACTGACACAACCAACTTTACTACCATAATGACACAACCAGCTTTACTACCATACTGACACAACCAACTTTACTACCATACTGACACAGCCAACTTTACTACCATACTGACACAACTAACTTTACTACCATACTGACACAACCAACTTTACTACCATAATGACACAACCAACTTTACTACCATACTGACACAACCAACTTTACTACCATACTGACAGCCAACTTTACTACCATACTGGCACAACCAACTTTACTACCATACTGACACAACCAACTTTACTACCATACTGGCACAACCAACTTTACTACCATACTGGCACAACCAACTTTACTACCATACTGGCACAACCAACTTTACTACCATACTGACACAACCAACTTTACTACCATACTGACACGACCAACTTTACTACCATACTGACACAACCAACTTTACTACCATAATGACACAACCAACTTTACTACCATACTGACACAACCAACTTTACTACCATACTGACAGCCAACTTTACTACCATACTGGCACAACCAACTTTACTACCATACTGACACAACCAACTTTATTACCATACTGGCACAACCAACTTACTACCATACTGACACAACCAACTTTACTACCATACTGACACGACCAACTTTACTACCATACTGACACGACCAACTTTACTACCATACTGACACAACCAACTTTACTACCATACTGACACAACCAACTTTAATACCATACTGACACAACCAACTTTACTACCATACTGACACAACCAACTTTACTACCATAATGACACAACCAACTTTACTACCATACTGACACAGCCAACTTTACTACCATACTGGCACAACCAACTTTACTACCATACTGACACAACCAACTTTACTACCATACTGACAACCAACTTTACTACCATACTGACACAACCAACTTTACTACCATACTGACACAACCAACTTTACTACCATACTGGCACAACCAACTTTACTACCATACTGACACAACCAACTTTACTACCATACTGACACAACCAACTTTACTACCATACTGACACAACCAACTTTACTACCATACTGACACAACCAACTTTACTACCATACTAACACAACCAACTTTACTACTATACTGACACAACCAACTTTACTACCATACTGACAGCCAACTTTACTACCATACTGGCACAACCAACTTTACTACCATACTGACACAACCAACTTTCTACCATACTGGCACAACCAACTTTACTACCATACTGGCACAACCAACTTCTACCATACTGGCACAACCAACTTTACTACCATACTGACACAACCAACTTTAGCTACCATACTGACACGACCAACTTTACTACCATACTGACACAACCAACTTTACTACCATAATGACACAACCAACTTTACTACCATACTGACACAACCAACTTACTACCATACTGACAGCCTAACTTTACTACCATACTGGCACAACCAACTTTACTACCATACTGACACAACCAACTTTACTACCATACTGGCACAACCAACTTACTACCATACTGACACAACCAACTTTACTACCATACTGACACGACCAACTTTACTACCATACTGACACGACCAACTTTACTACCATACTGACACAACCAACTTTGCTACCATACTGACACAACCAACTTTAATACCATACTGACACAACCAACTTTACTACCATACTGACACAACCAACTTTACTACCATAATGACACAACCAACTTTACTACCATACTGACACAGCCAACTTTACTACCATACTGGCACAACCAACTTTACTACCATACTGACACAACCAACTTTCTACCATACTGACACAACCAACTTTCTACCATACTGACACAACCAACTTTACTACCATACTGACACAACCAACTTTCTACCATACTGGCACAACCAACTTTACTACCATACTGACACACCAACTTTACTACCATACTGACACAACCAACTTACTACCATACTGACACAACCAACTTTACTACCATACTGACACAACCAACTTTACTACCATACTAACACAACCAACTTTACTACCATACTGACACAACCAACTTTACTACTATACTGACACAACCAACTTTACTACAATACTGACACAACCAACTTTACTACCATACTGACAACCAACTTTACTACCATACTGACACAACCAACTTTACTACCATACTGACACATCCAACTTTACTACCATACTGACACAACCAACTTTACTACCATACTGGCACAACCAACTTTACTACCATACTGACAGAACCAACTTTAGTACCATACTGACACAACCAACTTTACTACCATACTGACACAACCAACTTTACTACCATACTGGCACAACCAACTTTACTACCATACTGACACAACCAACTTTACTACCATACTGACACAACCAACTTTACTACCATACTGACACAACCAACTTTACTACCATACTGACACAACCAACTTTACTACCATACTGACACAACCAACTTTACTACCATACTGGCACAACCAACTTTACTACCATACTGACAGAACCAACTTTACTATAATACTGACACAACCAACTTTAGTACCATACTGACACAACCAACTTTACTACCATACTGACACAACCAACTTTACTACCATACTGGCACAACCAACTTTACTACCATACTGACAGAACCAACTTTACTATAATACTGACACAACCAACTTTAGTACCATCTGACAACCAACTTTACTACCATACTGACACAACCAACTTTACTACCATACTGACACAACCAACTTTAGTACCATACTGACACAACCAACTTTACTATTATACTGACACAACCAACTTTACTACCATACTGACACAACCAACTTTACTACCATACTGACACAACCAACTTTACTACCATACTGACACAACCAACTTTACTACCATGATAGTGATCTGGGAGGTAAGTTGTTGTTGGCAACACTATGGTACTTCATAAAACCTTTTGCATTTAACTGAGACAACCCGCACGTGTGTGTGTGTGTGTGTGTACTCACCTAATTGTGGTTGCAGGGGTCGAGACTCAGCTCCTGGCCCCGCCTTTTCACTGACCGCTACTGGGTCCTTTCTCTCCCTGCTCCATGAGCTTTATCATACCTCGTCTTAAAGCTATGTATGGTTCCTGCCTCCACTACATCACTTGCTAGACTATTCTACTTCCTGACTATATGGCTGAAGAAATACTTCCTAACATCCCTTTGACTCATCTGAGTCTTCAACTTCCAGTTGTGACATCTTGTTTCTGTGTCCCCTCTCTGGAACATCCTGTCTCTATCCACCTTGTCTATTCCCCGCAGTATTTTGTATGTCGTTATCATGTCCCTCCTGTCCTTCAGTGATGTCAGGCCGATTTCCCTTAACCTTTCTTCGTAGGACATTTCCCTTAGCTCTGCAACTAACCTTGTCGCAAACCTTTCCACTTTCTCTAATTTCTTGACGTGCTTGACCAGGTACGGGTTCCAAACTGGCGCTGCATACTCTAGTATGGGCCTGACTTACACGGTGTACAGTGTCTTGAACGATTCCTTACTAAGGTATCGGAACGCTATTCTCAGGTTTGCAAGTCGCCCGTATGCTGCAGCAGTTATCTGGTTGATGTGTGCTTCCGGAGACGTGCTAGGTGTTATACTCACCCCAAGGTCTTTCTCTTTGAGCGAGGTTTGCAGTCTTTAGCCACCTAGCCTATACTCTGTCTGCGGTCTTCTTTGCCCTTCCCCGATCTTCATGACTTTGCATTTGGCGGGGTTAAATTCGAGAAGCTAGTTGCTGGACCAGGTGTCCAGCCTGTCCAGGTCTCTTTGAAGTCCTGCCTGATCCTCATCTGATTTAATTCTCTTCATTAACTTCACATAGTCTGCGAACAGAGACACTTCTGAGTCTATCCCGTCCGTCATGTCATTCACATATACCAAGAATAGCACTGGTCCTAGGACTGACCCCTGTGGGACCCCGCTCGTCACAGGCGCCCACTGTGATACCTCATCACGTACCATGACCCGCTGTTGCCTCCCAGTCAGGTATTCTCTGATCCATTGCAGTGCCCTTCTAGTTATACGTGCCTGATCCTCTAACTTCTGCACTAATCTCTTATGAGGAACTGTGTCGAAGGCCTTCCTGCAGTCCAAGAAAATGCAATCAACCCACCCCTCCCTCTCGTGTCTTACTTCTGTTACTTTGTCATAGAACTCCAGAAGGTTTGTGACATAGGATTTGCCTTCCATGAATCCGTGCTGGTTATCATTTATAATCTTGTGCCGTTACAGGTGCTCCACCATTCTCCTCCTTATAATCTTCTTAATGACTTTGCACACTATACACGTAAGTGACACTGGTCTATAGTTTAGTGCCTCGTTTCTGTCTCCTTTCTTAAAAATGGGAACTACATTTGCCGTCTTCCATACCTCAGGTAGCTGCCCAGTTTCAAGGGATGTGTTGAATATTGTGGTTAGTGGCACACACAGCATCTCTGCTCCCTCTCTAAGGACCCACGGGGAGATGTCCGGTCCCATCGCCTTTGAGGTATCAAGGTCACTTAGCAGCTTCTTCACCTCCTCCTCAGTTGTGTGCATGTCATCCAACACTTGGTATATTCCTTGTTGGTGTCCCACTGTGTACTGTCTTCCCAGAGTCCTTCCTGCCTCCACTGTAAATACCTCCTTAAATCTCGTGTGCGTGCGCGTGTACGTGTGTGTGTGTGTGTGTGTGTGTGTGTGTGTGTGTGTGTGTGTGTGTGCGTGCGTGCGTGCGTGCGTGCGTGCGTGTGCGCGGGCGCCACCCGCCTAATTGTGGTTTCAGGGGTGGAATCTAAGAGCGCGCGCGCAAACTTGCTTGTGGTTGGTGGCAAGGGAAGCATAGCCTCCACTCCTGGCTTCCCTTTCTTTATTATGTTTAAATCTCTGTATGAAGTCTGTCTGCACCTCTTCATCCAGACTGCCCTAAGGCTGAAATAATATTCCCTGACTTCCACGTGACTTCATTGGAGTCTTCTATCTACGCCATCTTGTCCCAGATTCCCGTTTTTTCAAACACACTATCAAGCCTTTGAAGTATTTTGTTCATAGTAATTATGTCTGTGTATGTATTTCAAGTATTTTATAAATAGTAATCATGTCTGTGTATGTATTTCAAGTATTTTGTACGTAGTAATCAAGTCTGTGTTTGTATTTCTGTCATCTTGGATGGTAAGTTGAATTTCTTTCAGTTTCTGTTCATACGTCTGTCTTCTCGGCTCCGGAACTAATCTAATTGCAAGCTTCTATCTAGACTTTGTTTTGGGACATACTTGATCAAATGAAGGCTGCATGTTAGTGCTGCATTCTCTTAAGAGATGCTTGACAGTGTCATACGTGAGCTTCGAAGTGATTCTTTATAGTTCTTCAAGGAAATAATTAAGTAGTGACGCATGTTCCGTCGTAAGTGTTCAGTTGATTTGTATCTAACAGTGATACGTTTGTGTTATTACCTTTTGTGTCCTTTCCCGAATTTCTTAAAATTTCACTTGGTGGCATTTCATTGCAGTCGCCACTTATCGACCATCCATGGAGTCTGTTGCAGGTATCTTTTATTCTTTCTCCTGTTCATAGGAATCTTTTTTGAGATATTGACTTGTATGAGGAACAGCAGTTTTAAGCACTGACTCCCGATTTTTTTTTCTAAAATTTTATTCGTCGTTAACCTGGTTCTGCTCACCCACCTCTTTGCTAAGCTTGTCACGCTTAGTTCCTTTAACTTAGCTCTTGGACTAACCGGTAGGAAAACCTTTGGACTTATTCTAGCTTTTGGGCGTGGTGGACCAGGTGAATGCTTCACACCTGGGCCATGTACTCGATGATTGCCCTAACATATGTCGTGTATAGATAAGAGTTCTATGGGATGCTGTGATCATATTCCTGAATGCTGTTTTAAGTTTTTCTAGGCGTGTATATGCTGTTGAAGTTAGCTTTGTAAGTTTTGTGTTTGCCTCCAGGGATATGTTTAGTATCTTATCACCTGAAAGTTACCTAAAGACACTTTCAAGGGTTACAACCCCCCCACTGCCAGGCCCAGGCAGGCTTCCTGGTTAATGGCCTGATCAATGGCAGCTGTTGATGCTAGCCTCATACAGTCCAGTAGGTCCCGCAGGAAGTAGGAAATTTGTTTAGTTCTATCTTGAAGATAGTTAAGGTTCTCTTGGTAATCCGCCCTTATGAAGGGTGGGTGTTAAAAAATCTTAGTCCCTTTAAGCTTGTCAAGTTGTCTCTTAGTGTACTTATTACGCCCCTGGTTTTCATTGGAGGTATTTTGTGCAGTTTGCCGAGCCTCTTACTCTCGTAGGGAGTAATTTCGATGTGTAGATTAGGGAAAACAATTGAGAAAACCGACAAGTGGAAAGGAAGACACTGCTAGCAAAGAATAATACAATGTTTTGCCCGAAGCTTTGCTTCATCTAGTGTAATAAAGCCGAGCCTTCAGCGAAACGTTGTATTACAGGGTTCTCTACTAAGTGTCTTCATTTCTTGCAGATCCCTCCAAAATTTTCATGGTACCAATTATGGTGGATGTTTCTCGTTTACATTCACCGGAATACATTCTCGATAATATCAGCGTTTGACTGAATTTATAAGAGCAGTAAATGTTCTCTTTTTCACTTTCTGGTTCTACGACTTTGCCTTAGCATGGACTGTTAGCGTGTAACAGTATTCTAGGCAAAACAAGAGACTTAGAGTATAATCATTGGCGTCGCATCTCTTGTTTTGAAGTAGTACTTAATCCAGCTTATCATTTTCCTTGTGTTTGTGGTAGCAACATTTCTGTTATCCTTGAACATGAGATCTTCTGACAGTATCAGTCCTAAGTTCCTCATTTTCTTCTTCCGCTCTTTTGAGTCTTATCTACCTGGAGGGTATTCCGGGGATCAACGCCCCCGCGGCCCGGTCCACGACCAGGCCTCCCGGTGGATCAAAGCCTGGTCAACCAGGTTGTTACTGCTGGCCGCACGTAGTCCAACGTACGAGTGGTTTGAGGTTTTTATATAATAAGTTTTTTTCATGGCTGAGTAGCTGATATTTGATATTATTTTACTAATATTTGCAGCTTCTCTCCAAGGCTGTATTATGTGTCCGGTCTTTTCTCACCTTTTCAAATCTGTATCTTCTTGCGATTATTTGGATTGCACTCAACAGCCAGTTATTGGAATATATATATATATATATATATATATATATATATATATATATATATATATATATATATATATATATATATATATATAACACGATTCTGGCCGACGGAGACTCGAGTCTCCGTCGGCCAGAGATCAGTGTTTGTGAATATTTCGCCTGCTCTTGCGAATTCTAGCATATATATATATATATATATATATATATATATATATATATATATATATATATATATATATATATATATATATATATATATATATATATATATATATCCAGTCTAGATCTTCCAGGATTCTGTTTTTTCCTGATATATTCAGCATGTGTTTGTGTGTGTGGGTGGTTGCGTGCGTGAGTGTGGGGTTGCATGCGTGAGCGGGGTTGCATGCGTGAGTGTGGGGTTGCGTGCGTGGATGGGTTAGTGGGTACGTGCAGAGCGGCGGCAGAAACTGCTTTCCAGCCATCCTCCTCTAGCCAGTATTTTAGGTGGAAAATTGTACTTTATGTGAGTGTATATCACTGCCGGACAAGCTGCCTTATCTCTTGCTCGTGGTGTGGGGAGGGAGAGACAGGTGTGGGGCAGGGAATGATGGGGATAGACACGGAACAAGTGTGGGGGCAAGGAATGAGAAGAATGGAGGCGAGATGGAAAGTGTGGGGAAATGGTAAAGGGGTGAGAGATTGCGATAGTACAGAAAAATGGAAGAGGCAATTTAAGACTGGGAAAACTTAACAATGCAGTACTGTGAAAAATTAGAGGAGGAGTAGAGAAGAAGATGAAGGAAAACAGATAACATGAGATGGAGGAAAAAAGGGGACTAGGGGAAAATAAGGAGAAAGGAAGGGAATAAATATTGAGAAGCGAAGAAGAGTAAGACCACGGGAGGAATGAAAGAAGGGACTATGGAAACGGGAAGGTAAAGGATGAGAGATTGAGAACGAAACAAGATGCTTGTAAATATTAAAAGAGTTCATGCACTAATTAAAGGGACTACATCAAACTACCGTAGAAGAGGGTTGAAATAATTGTTAGGAAGAATATAATCCAAGGGATTGATTGATAAATCTGATAAAAGTCAGCTTGGCATGTGACCAGTTGGGACAGTGAAGGCATATATGCAAATTGTTCATTTTTATGGCTAGAAAATGCACAAATAACCCGCACTTAGGAGACAAACTTATGACTACGTTTCGGTCCGACTTTGATCGAAACGTGATCATAAGTTTGTCTCGTATGCGCTAGTTATCTGTGTATTGTTCCAGTCACGGATGAGAAAGTTGTGGAGGGAGACTTCATACAGTTTTAATAATGTGAGAAGCCCAGACGTTAAGAAATAATTAAAACCAATTTAGGATATTAAAAATTGAGCCGGAGCTTAGTCTTAGTCCTTTTTATGCAGTAGATGAGTGCACTGAAATGACCAGGAGCTAAGCCTTGACTCCCAGTAAACACAAGAGGGTGAGTACACACCACAAACTTGACAGAGAGGATCCATAATAAAGTAACACTGAAACTACACACCACACTCAAACTTCAACAAACACCAATCTATCTGTATTTTACTACGATAATTTCGTTACCAGGTTCGCAACGTCAGTTTTTTAATGCTTCGTATAAACTTACTAATACTGTAGTCTTTAAGATAGATTATGTTTATTAATGACAAAAAGCAAATAAAAAAACCTGCCTCGATACGTCTTGCAAGGAGGTGGTCGAGCGTAGCAAGGAAACCCTTCAGGTCTGCACGATTATCACCAGTGGTGTGAGAATGTTATCTCGACGTTACCTGGAACCAAGTGGTCCAACACTAACAAGAAAATGACTCCATACCATTGTACTTGTTTACGAAAGTTCCATGAAGTTCATCCCTTTTCCTCCGAAAGTTCCATGGAGTTCATCCCTTTTCTTCCCCCCCCCCCTTCCTTCTCCACAACATACCCTTCACACACACAAACACCTTCCTTCCTTTCCCTCACATTCCGTCCCTTCACCCTCTTCTCCAAGTTACTTCTCCATCACAAACATAACTCCCGCTTCGAGGGCTCTTTTACACCCGCAGCCCAGCCTGAGGCCAGGTTTCCCTCTAGACCGCCTGGTCAATCAGGCTGTTCGTGATGGCTGTCCGAAGGCTCACATAGTCATTACAACTCAGCTGATGCGGCACGTATATCTGTCAAGCATCTGCGTTCCGGTAGTACTTTGATATCTGCCGGTCTGGGTAGAATGTTGAGTCTTGGACCGTGGATGTTGACACTTCTCTGATTGTACCCCTGGGCCGGCGTCCTGCTCTTAACTGGTTATATATGATACTTTCTGCCATATATTTGGCCCCAGTAAGTTATTAGTGTGTGTGCATCTTAGGCACCAGGTCCTCATATTTTTTCCATTTATATATTGTCAGGTATCTCCCTCTCTTCTCCATTCCAGAGACTACAACTTTTGGTATGTTCCACATAGTTTAAATGATTTATATGGGACAGTATGCGACCTCTACATTTTCCAACTATCCTGCCTTGAAAGGCGCTGAGTACAGAACAATATTCATCTATTCATAACAAAAAAAGACACACAGTACCGTGACTGGAACAATACACAAATAACCCGCACATAGAAGAGAGGAGCTTACCACGACGTTTCGTCGACGTTCCTCTTTCTTCGCTGGGTATTCTTTCTTTTGCCTTATATTTGTCCTTCATTATTATTTTTTACCCCCTCTGTGTTCTTGCCCCTACCCTCTGTGGGCCGCTAGCTCCCTTGCAGTGCTCCGTTTTCTCAGTATATGACTGACTCCACCACTACTACTACCACTACTACTACCACTACTACTACCACTACTACTACCACCACTACTACTACTGCTACTACTACTACTAGTAGTAGTAGTAGTAGTAGTAGTAGTCCTTCATTATTATTTTTACCCCCTCTGTGTTCTTGCCCCTACCCTCTGTGGGCCGCTAGCTCCCTTTCAGTGCTCCGTTTTCTCAGTATATGACTGACTCCACCACTACTACTACTACTACCACCACCACTACTACCACCACTACTACTACTACTACTACTACCACCACTACTACTACTACTGCTACTACTACTACTACTACTACTACTAGTAGTAGTAGTAGTAGTAGTAGTCCTTCATTATTATTTTTACCCCCTCTGTGTTCTTGCCCCTACCCTCTGTGGGCCGCTAGCTCCCTTGCAGTGCTCCGTTTTCTCAGTATATGACTGACTCCACCACTATTACTACCACTACTACTACCACTACTACTACCACTACTACTACCACCACCACTACTACTACTACTACCACCACTACTACTACTACTACTACTACTACTACTACTACTACTACTACTAGTAGTAGTAGTAGTAGTCCTTCATTATTATTTTTACCCCCTCTGTGTTCTTGCCCCTACCCTCTGTGGGCCGCTAGCTCCCTTGCAGTGCTCCGCTTTCTCAGTATATGACTGACTCCACCACTACTACTACTACCACTACTACTACTACCACCACTACTACTACTACCACTACTACTACTACCACTACTACTACCACTACTACTACTACTACTACTACTACTACTACTACTACCACCACTATTACTACCACCACCACTATTACTCTACCACTTCCTCTCTTGTTCCCGTCCCTGTTTGCTGGCCTCTATATATACTCCCTTATTCTTTTTGTTAGTGTGACTTTGTAAATGGTCCAAGTCGGACCGAAACGTCGTCGTAAGCTCCTCTCTTCTATGTGCGGGTTATTTGTGTACAATATTCATTTCTTTGAGAGCTCAGATTATTTGAAGAGTACCATCAGTGGCGTTGCTTCTCTTGTTTTGACAGTTCTCATAATCCATTCTGTCATTTGCTTGGCCCTTCCTGCATTTACATTATTTTACAAATGACAGATATTCTGATATAATTGTAGTTTACTTGTTACTTATGTTCCTTACCTACCCATCACAAATACCCCGCACCCCCACACACATTCCAACCCTAAAAATGTTCAGTTATGTATGAGGTAGAGAGAGAGACAGATAGACACGCAAGCATTGAGTTGGAGGATGCAAAAAAAAAAAAATAGGTCCTAAAGGAATATACAGATAAAGAAATTTCGAAGAACAAATAAAATATTGAGAGGAAGGGAGAACGAACGGTCAGCGACCTAGAGAAGAGTGACTCAGCATAATGAAGACTACCCCTCCCCTCTCCGCCCCACAACCTCCCCCATCCATCACACTTCTTCCTCCATTACCTCCCTACCACCCTCCATTACACTTCTCCTTCACCCCCCACCACCACCTTCCCTCCATCACACCTCTACCTCCATCATCCTTCTTCAAACTTGAGATCATTGGTTGGAATTGTGGGTGAGAGAAGTCACTAATAAGCGTTTACCAATTATTCACCTGTTAATAGTAATGACAACCATCGTTCCCTCCGCCTGGTCTAAGCTCAGGGTCCTGGATGATGACTTGATCAGTCAAGCTGTTGGTGTTAGAAGTAGGCAATTCAGCGTAGGCACCACAGACTGCTGATAAGGAACTGACTGCAGGATCTTAAGTTCCCTCTAAAATACAGTCTGTATATTATTGTGTTGTAAACTGGACAATCCGCACGGTGCTGAAGGAGGAGGTCCTGCTTCTCCAGGAGGAATTTAGGAGGCTGAAGGTTCACCTCAATGGGTTTGGAAGTGAGAGTGAGGTCCTGCTTCTCCAGGAGGAAATTAGGAGGCTGAAGGTTCACCTCAAGGGTTTTGGAAGAGAGGGTGA